>CAUYLG010039176.1:0-138395 GCA_963573385.1 Cacajao melanocephalus | reverse complement strand
TGGCTGCAGTGGTTAAAGTGAGCCAAGATTGTGCCACTGCACTTTTGCCTGGGGGACAGAGCATTAATCTGTAAAAAAAAAAAAAAAAAAAAAAAAAAAAAATAGGAAAGGCTCAAAGAGTGAAAATCATCAGATCTGTGGCCTACTTTCCCCAAAGCCAGCCTTGTAGGCTCACAGCTGTCACTGACTTAAGAGGCAGGCGGAGCAACTCTGTAAGGTTTATTGAATGAGTGGGTAAAAAGTGAACGACAGCTACAAATTCAAGAGTAAAACTCTTGGTTATTAAAGTCATTCCAGGCATGGACAGGGGGATGCAGGGCTGGCCTTCCCTGTCCACAGTCCTCCGAAGCAGCTGAAGTCTTCCATGTCTGGACCCCGAATCTTGTGCAGAGTGAATAGTTGATCTGGGGTGCTCTGAGCAGGCAGCAGGGAGAAGCTCTGGAAATGCTTCATGTGGTGGTCTCACTAGTGTCTGCCCATCTCGTGTCCACAAACACCACAAAGACATTCTGAAAGAAAGGACAGGTGAGACCAGTGATTTGAGGTTCCCAACTGCATAAACACAGACCAGCTGAGCCTCTGGCTGTGGGTTCTGGCTCTTGGCATCAACTCACCATGGTGAGAAGTATCAGCAAACCCAGATCATAGGTCGCCAACTCCAGGGTCTTAGGCCTTCCTTGGACCCTCCTTGGATCTACGGCTAAGACCTAAGAGGGTAAGAAAACATACAAATATTTAGTCTCGAAGGCCATCTCCTCCTCCCCAAGCTGACACCACTGAGAGGGGTCCCATCCAAGCAGCCGGAAGCGCCTCCTTCGCGCACACCCAATTACAATCCCAACAGAAAGGGCACAAAAGGACAAACATCTTACAAGTTCCATTTTTCTTTCAAGGAGTTCACAATCAGGGCAATTGACCAGGTAGAGTAATCCACAGGAATACGGCTTTCCTAGCCCCACCTACAACTTTCTCCATTTATTCGACATTACGACGGCTCTTGAAGGAACAATGCACATTTCACATTTCGTGAAGCCGAGCCCATGATTCACAATTCTCAAGTGTGCCATTCACTGCTATCTGAATTCATTCCAGTGTGGGGCCCACAGAGAAATGCAGACTGGTTTCTGGCAGGAGAATCCTTAAGATGAAAAGACAAAGTGAACCCTCAGAAGTCAGGGGGCGGGTTTAGCCACCACATCACATGGGCCCACAAAGGCCCATGCTCTGAAAGGCTAACAGGAGAAAGGCTGCAGCATGGGAAAACTCCAGGGTTTGGAAGGGAAGGCTGGCCCAACGCAAGGAAGATGTCTCTCAGCACTCCCACCCCTGCACTATCAATGATCAGGGCACAACCCACGGTCACTTTCCAATACGAGAGCAGGGAAGGACAGAAAGACAGCCAGCAAAAGAGGGAGGCCGGCACCAGGGGCCTGGGGGATGGCCTGAGGCAGGTAGAGCAGCCCAGCTGAGCAGAGCCCCGGCCACGGCCACCACATCCTTCTAAGACCCCAAAAGGAATCAAAAGATACTTCCAGCATTTAAAAAAAAATGGAAATGCTTTTGGATTGTTAAAGGTCAGGAGCATGTGGTCCTAACGTCACACACACACCCCCCAGAATAAAAACTCACTGTTTTTATTTTATCCAGATCACAGCACACTGCAGACACACCAGTGCTCAGCGGGAGGAAGGGTCCCCCAGGGAGCTCACTTTACCCATGCAGATTTCTGGAGGCCCTTCTGCAGCAGCCACTGAAGGCATGTGAGGGACTGCCCCACAGCAGGACAGAACGGGAAACCACAGGGTACCACTTTCACCTTGCTTCCCTACATCATCCAAGCCCCAGGGAACAAGCACATGACTTTGTAGGAGGCAAAAAAAAAACATATTTCAGACAACAGTCCAAAAATCTCACCTAGGGGACCCATGGTCCAGTGTCCTGCTGCTATGAAGACAACACATCCCAGGGAGCCTCTGCACACAGCAGGCCCATCTGCAACAGACAGAGAACACTTAACCCTTAAGCATCCTACAAACACAGCTACTTCGATTAGTACTTATTGTCTCAGGAACAAGAAAAACGTAACTCTAGGAAGGGGTCTATAGACAATCTGTGACAGAAATGGCATCTATGCTATCCTACGTGCCCACCGTGTGCTGCTTATCAGTGTACATTAAATAGACCCAGCCACTTCTGGACACATACTTAAAGAAGGTCAAATCACACCTCATAAAGATATCTGCACTCCAATATTCACCGCAGCATTACTCCCAAACGCCAAGACACGGAAACAATCTAAGCGTCCATCAACAGACGAATGGAAAAGAAAATGTGGCACGCGCACACACACCCCCTCCCCAAAACCTTGTGTGTTACTCAGCCTTAAAAAGAAGACCCTTGGCTGGGTACGACTTTGGGAGGCTGAGGTGGGTGGATCACCTGAGGTCAGGAGTTCAAGACTAGCCTGACCAACATGGTGAAACCCCATCTCTACTAAAAATACAAAAAATTAGCCAGGCATGGTAGCACACACCTGTAATCCCAGCTACTCGGGAGGCTGAGGCAGGAGAATGACTTGAACCTGGGAGGTGGAGGCTGCAGTGAGCTGAGATCACACCACTGCACCCCAGCCTGGCTGGACATGGTGGCTCATGCCTGTAATTCCAACACTTTTGGAGGCCAAGGCAGAAGATGGTTTGGGCCCAGGAGTTGGAGACTGACCCGGGCAACATTGCAAAACCCCATCTCTACAAAAAATACAAAAATTAGCCAGGCATGGTGGCATGCACCTACAGTCCTGACCACTCAGGAGGCTGAGGTGGGAGGATCACTTAAGCCCAGGAGACAGAGGCTGCAGTGAGCTATGATCACACCATTGCACTTCAGCCTGGGTGACAGGAGACCCTGTCTCAAAAAAAAAAAAAAAAAAAGGGAGAAAGATCATGTCATATGCCACAACATGGATGGACCTGGAGATTATTATGTTAAATGAAATAAGCTAGACACAGAAAGACAAAACAGTGCACATCTCACTTATGTGTGCAATGTTGTTGTTGTTTTTTAAAAAAAGGTCAAATATACAAAGAGAGAGAAAAAAATAGTGATTACCATGGGCAAGAGTGGGAGGAAATAGGGAGATGTAGGTTAAAGGACACCAAGTAGCACATACATAGGATGCGTAAGTCTAGAAGTCTCATGCACAACATAAGGGATTTCTGTCAAGTAGATTTCAGCTGCTCCTCACACATACTAAAAATGGTGATTATGTGAGATGACAGATATGCTCATCTGCTTTACCACAGTAACCACTGTGCTATCTCTGTCCCATTATTCTATAACATGTTGTAAACTTCAAATATAGACAATAAAAAATTTTAAAACAGGTTGGGCACGGTGGCTCACGCCTGTAATCACAAGACTTTGGGAGGCTGAGGCAGGTGGATCACCCGAGGCCAGGAGTTCGAAACCAGCATGGCCAACATGGTGGAACCCCATCGCTACTAAAAGTACAAAAATTAGCCAGGCGTGGTGATGCACATCTTTAATCCCAACTACTTGGGAGACTGAGGCATGAGAATCACTTGAACCCGGGAAGCAGAGGCTGCAGTCAGCCATGTTTGCATCACTGCACTCCAGCCTGGGCAACAGAGAGAGACTTCATCTTAACAGGGGTCTAGCATGACAACCAGGTACCAAGAGGTAACATCACTGGTGAGAATAAACACATGTACGAAAGCTCCAGAGTTTGCAAGGGACAGGAGTGGACCCTCCAAACACGGGGAAGCGCTTTCATTGATTCCTCTCCCTGTACTATCAATGACCAGGGCACGGGCAGCCCACGATCACTTTCGAATACAGGGGCAAAACAGGGCAGTGAGTGAGCTGAGAGGGGAGGCATTGCCAGCAGCTTAGGAAAGGCCCAAACTAAGAGACCTGGAAATAAGCCAGTGACCAGATTTGCAGCCTAGAATTGTAGCAGCTGCTTCTGATTCTTATACCCGGAGAGCATGTTAAGCCAGATTGCTGGCTCCAGCTCCAAAACTTCTGATTTAGTAGGTCTGGGACAGGGTCTAAGAACTTGCACCTTTTTTTTTTATGGAATCTCACTCTGTCGCCCAGGATGGTGTGCAGTGGCACAATCTAGCGGTAGAGTGGCAGGGGAGGAAAAGACGGGGGGCCACATGTCCCTGGGAGCCTCAGTGGAGGGGCAAGCAAGGGAAAGCAGCCCCTGCCTCCCCTCTAGTGACCTCAAAGCCTTTGTCCTTGCAGCCTGAACATCCGTGCATTCTCTAGAGAAGCAACCAGGAGTCAGACCTTACAAGCACCAGAGTTCAGCCTCTTCTTGAAGACACATCACCTGGGACCGCTGGGGCCACTGGGCACACAGGACAGAGGTCAGCTGACAATCCTGCAATGACAAGAAGCCACACACATTACTCGCTGTAACACATCCCACTAACCAACACGTTCAGCAGGAAGATAATGACCTCTCAATGGGGTAGAACGGCTGGAAGGCGCTGCATCAGTGACTTCCTTTTGGCCCTCCCTCTCCAGCTTTGTTCCTGATCTTACAGCTCTACTCATGCCTCCAGGGGCAACCTGAGAACCAGTCACCCTCAGGGGAGCCACGAAGGCCAGCACAGAAGGCAGAGGAATTAAGAGCTGGGAACTAACGCCAATGCATTACCTCAGAATTCTCTAAGGGGTGGAAAACACCAAATCTGCTCCCACCAATCCCACACAGGTGCTGACTCAGCATTTTCCTCCAACACCCCGAAATGCAATGAACCTAATCTCCTTACAATGGAGGGACTCTCCCTTTCTTGTATTTACTTGAGACAGGGTCTCACTCTGTTGCCCAGGCTAAGTGCAGTGGCGCAATCATGGCTCACTGCAGCCTTGACCTCCAGGGCTCAAGAGAGCCTCCTGCCTTAGCCTCCTGAGTAGCTGGGACTACAGGGGCACACAGCACCACCACGCCTGGCCAATTTTTTAGTTCTTATGGAGGCGAGGTTGCCCAGGCTGCTGTGTTTCCTTTGTCCCACACTGTCAGAGCACTGACCATCTGGCAGAACAAAGCAGGGAACAAAATTCAGACCCCGCCCTTAAGACCACAGCAAAGAGAGCCAGGAGACAAGTCAGGCAACAATTTCCACGGGGTCAGCGTGCTGTAGAGGGGGTTCGCTAAGGATGTGGAAGGAGAGGTGTGGAGGTGGAGAACGTTTCCAGGAGGAAGGAGCCGGGCAGCACTGCCTCAGCTCCACACCCAGCCCTTCTGCTCCTTGAAGCCAAACCCATCACCCCACACCCTTCCCTCATGTCTCACAGTAAGCTGCCCTGAGCCAGGGAGAAGAGCAATAGAACCACTAGATGATGCTAGGCACCAGGAGGCATCTAAGAGGCTGTGGGACGGAGGAGGTGTGAGAAAGCCCCAGGGTTTGGAAGAGACAGGAGTGGACCCTCCAAACACAGGGAAATGCTCTCGGCAGTTCCTCTCCCTGCACTACCAATGACCAGGGCACGGGCAGCCCATGATCACTTTCGAATGCAGGAACAGAAAGGGCAGAGGCCAAGCCCAGAAAGAAGGGCAATGCCAGCATTCTGGGCAATGGACTTACCTGGAACAGAACAGCTAACAGGGCAATGACCAGATTTATAGCCTAAGATTACAGGTGCTGCTTCTGATTCCCAGAGTTCATTTACCACTCCCTGCCAGGAGTGGAAAGGGAGGCAAACATGGGCACAAATATTGAGAATCCTGGGGTTCTTCTAGAAGACTGGGCTGGCTGGGTATGGAGGCTCATGCCTGTAATCCCAGCACTTTGGGAGGCTGAGGCGGGTCGATCACCTGAGATCAGGAGTTCGAGACCAGCCTGTCCAACATGGCAAAATCTCGTCTCTACTAAAAATACAAAAAAAATTAGCCAGGCATGGTTGTGATCACCTGTAACCCCAGCTACTTGGGAGGCTGAGGCAGGAGAATCACTTGAACCCAAGAAGCAGAGGTGGCAGTGAGTTGAGACCGTGCCACTGTACTCCAGCCTGGGCGACAGAGCGAGACTCTGTCTCAAAAATAAACAAATAAATAAAAATAAGCCCAGGCACATTGGCTCATGCCTATAATTCCAGCACTTTGGAAGGCCAAGGTGAGCGGATCACGAGGTCAGGAGATCAAGATCAGCCTGGTCAACATGGTGAAACCCCGTCCCTATTAAAATAAATAAATAAAAAGGCCGGGCATGGTGGCTCACGTTTGTCATCCCAGCACTTTGGGAGGCCAAGGCAGGCAGATCACCTGAGGTCAGGAGTTTGAAACCAGCCTGGCCAACATGGCAAACTCCATCTCTACTAGAAATACAAAAATTTGCCGGGCATGGTGACAGGCACCTGTAATCCTAGCTACGCGGGAGGCTGAGGTAGGGAGAATCGCTTGAACACGGGAGGCGGAGGTTGCAGTGAGCTGAGATTGCACCATTGCACTCCAGCCTGGGCGACACAGCAAGACTCTGTCTCAAAAATAAATAAATAAATAAATAAAAGAGTGGGCTGGAGGGGTACCAGTATTGACCATCTGACATTGTTTCCACTGTGGCTCACAGAAGACCACTCAGCCGGCCACTGGATTCCAGGCTTGACTCTGAAACACAACCCCCTCTGTCCATTCCAACACACTGTTTTCCTCTCAACATCACAGGGTCTTTCTCAGGGACTCTCAAATCAAGTTCAAGGAGCACTTTCTCAGCAGCAACCCCATGAAGGCAGAAGAAGGCCCAGACTTGTCCCTGCCGCCTTCACCTGTGTCCTCGCTCCCCACTCCCCAGCCTCGCAGCCCGCAGAGAACTCGAGCTCTAGAGAACCAGTCAGGACCCCACTTACCTGGAACCTCAGGACCCACGCTGTCCCAGAAGACATCTCTCACACACATGGGGCAGTAGTCACGTGACACTCCTGCGAGAAGAAAAAGCCAACATGTGACTGATGCATGTGGCACACTACTTACGACAAGTCCAGGAACCCACTGCATTCACCCACAGAAATCACACCTGGGGAATCAGCGTGTCAGGAAGTGAATGCATTGACAGCTTGTCTAGCCCATCCTGGGTCACTGACACAGTGCCCCAAGGCCACCCTGTCTGAAATGGACAACAGCTCCTCTACACAAGAGGAAAACCTTGTAACTTTTCCTTTATTACCAATAACCAAGACACAAGCAGCGTGTCATCACTTTGCAGAATAGCTGGGATTATAAGCACCTGCCACCACACCCAGCTAATTTTTCTATTTTTTAGTAGAGATGGGGTTTCACCATGTTGGCCAGGCTGGTCTCGAACCATGGCCTCGAGTGATCCACCTGCCTCGGCCCCCCAGACTACAGGCATGAGCCACCACACCCCGCCCACCTTCTGTTTTCCATTTGTTCCATAACTGCTGAAAATCAACCATCTGCCAAGCACCAGTTAAGAGACCAAGACTCAGATACTGAGACAGGCAAGGTGGTTCACACCTGTAATTCCAGCACTTTGGGAGACTGAGGGAGGATCACCTGCGGCCAGGAGTTCAAGACCAGCCTGGGCAACACAGCAAGACCCTGCCTGTCCCAGCTCCTCGGGAGGCTGAGGTGAAAGGATCACTTGAGTCCAGGAGTTCAAGCTATGATCACGCCACTGCATCCCAGCCTGGACAACGGAGACCCTGTCTCTAAAAAAATACCATAAAATATTAAACAAAAACTCAGACACTGCCCTCAAGGTCGCAATAGAGAGAGCCAAAGACAATCAAACCAGTAATTGCCACCGGGTGTGACTAGCAGGGGGCAGGGACCCACCCTCATACAACTTGGTGAGTGCCTCCCAGACCCCTGCAATGAGCCTTGCTCAGCCTTGCACTGAGCACTGAATAATAATCAGACAACATATGCCCGGAGGCATCTGAAAGATGGTGAGAAAGAGGTGTGAGAAAACTCCAGGGTTTGGAAGGGACAGGAGTGGACCCTCCAAACACGGGGAAGTGCTTTCAGCGATTTCTTTCCCTGCACTATCAATGACCAGGGCACGGGCAGCCCATGATCACTTTCGAATACAGGGGCAATAAAGGGGAGGTGAGCCTACCTTAGCATGTTAGCTGCCCCATCTCCGGGGGGGGGTCACCCCCCAGGGAAGAGAAAGGTACCCAGGACCCTGAGAGCCATCATCACTTCACAGACAGATTCCATGTGTCCCCACCCAGAGTCCAAAGGAAAACCGACTTCTGGTAAAAATGCGTCTGCTGTACATTCAGCCCACCAATTCTGAGTTATCTACACGTGGCCAGGCACCATGGGTTCAAAATCAAGAAAAATAGCCAAGGCCTCTGCCCTCAGAGAGCTTTTGCAGTTTCCCTACTTTACAGAAAATCAACCTCAGGAGAATGAAGGAACTTAGCCAGGATGTGACTCCCTCAAGCCCAGCTAAATCTCCTAAATCAGCTTTGCTCTGCACCCGCTTTGGCTGACAGTTCTCAGAACCCAGAACTGGCTGAGCTCTCTTACTAACCCCTCTACTGGGTCCCACAGAAGGGTCCTCCCCGAAGGTGCACATAATCTGCATCACGTACCCAGGGACATACTACTCACCCTCGGACAATGGAAGCCCCTCAGGGGGTGCAGACCAAAGTGCTGCAGGAGAGGATGGGGCGCTGGCTGGTGCGAAGCCGTCCGAAGAGCCGCACAGCCCACAAGGCCTAGGTAGGGAAAAAGCACGGGGAAGGGGCTTCTAGTACAAGGCCCAGGGACAGAAGTCCAGACTCTGTCCCACTAGGGTCCTGGGAGCGTCTTCCACTTAAACCTCAGCTAACTGGCCTGTTAAACGGAGGTTCTAACAACTACTTTTATTTATTTTTCTTTTTTTTAAAGTTCTGAATTGATCTTCTTTGACTCCATCTAACAACTACTTTCAAAAGTTATTCAGGGGAAAACAAGTTAACGGTCCCAAGGACGTGGCACAATCACTAACACTCTGTAGGCAACCGACAAGTGGTTTTGGGGGCTTCCAATGCCAGGAGTCGGGGGCAGGCAGCGAAAAGCCACCAAGCCCTGTTTCCCGTCATCCATGAGCACTAAGTCTCCCCGCAGAGTGGCTGCGCGGACAGGGGAGTCTGACGTATGCACGTGGCCGGCTCAGCACAGCGGCGGCCGCGGGCGCGGCTCGCCCGCCAGTGTCTTTCCCGAGGACATGCGAATCCCGGAGGGCTCGCTCCGGCAGAGGGGACGAAGCACTGCGCCAGGGACCAGGCCTGATCTCTCTGGCCGCCTTCCCCGGGGCCTCAGTTTCCCCCGATGGTGAGAGTGGCACAGACAACGCGCCCCGCTGTGGACTCACCCGGCGCCCCGGCGTCGAGTGTCGGCGGAGCCCTGGCACACAGCGCGGGAAAAATCAGGATGTCTGCAGATTTCGACAGATGGCGTGCGGTGGCTTGCGATGGCGCGAGACAGCGAAGGACCGCAGCCACAAGACCAGGAAGCTACACTCATTTCGCGCGGGCGGAAATCCAGATGAGAGCGCGGACTGCGGCCTAGAGCGGAGCGAACCGACGCGGGCAGCCCTGCAGCGTCCCCTGGCGGGACGGAGCTCAACTTCAGACTCTGGAGGACTTACGATGATTTCCGAAAGCGGTGTGGAAGTTTAGAAGTAAACTTCCCTCACTTGCTTTGCTTTTCTGTTTGTTCTGAAGATGTTCCTTGGTTACTGATTCATTGTTAATATGTAGGAATAGCCAATTTCCCATGATAGGAGCTGTTACTACGATGAGGGGACTGTGCTTAGTTTGGACTTCTTTCTGCAAGGTTCCAAAGGCATCTGCCTTTGATTCACCACTGTACTCAGTACCCACCAGTGGCCAGCACAGTTGAATGAATGAATTCTACCCCCACCCCCGCATTCCTTTTTTTTCTGAACAATGTCAGACTGAGATGACTGAGTCTTGGCCTGAGACTGGAATGTGAGGGTGAGAAGATGAGCCTAGAAAGGTACACAGGGAATCATTGTTTTGCTAAACTCCAGCCTCAAAGTACACGGGGTGGAGGGTGGAAAGAGTCTCTGAAGCAGAAGCAACCTGACCAGATTTGCATTTGAGGAACCTGATCAGATTTGCCAAGTGACGGAGACTATAGACAGATACCCCATGTTCCCTACAGCGTACTGGAGACAATCTTGGGAAGCGACTCATGGCCCACAGATCCTCATAAGCACCGGCACTGCCTGCATCCTGGGCAGAGTGTGCCTCTTGCACCTGAGACAGCCGTGCTACTGACTCTACCCATGTTCTGGAGTGTAAGCAGCCCACCCTCGGGCCTGAGGAGGAGCCCCATCCCCACAGTCAGGTTCTTGGTACTCAGTAGGTCAGAAAAACGAGGAAATCCAGGCCTGACCTAAGCAATCGTGAAGGAAATGGGGGTCCCTGAGGTGAGATCTGCTCCATATTTTGTACCTGGGAGAAGCCCATGGGATTCCAAGACTGTGAGAACATTGGGAGTCTCTGTGATGGGGAGAGGCTGTGGGATGCTGCTATGGTTCGGTGTGACCCCACCTAAATCTCATCTGGAACTGTGCTTCCCATGATCCCCACGTGTTGTTGTTGTGGGAGGTGACTGAATCATGGATCGGTTATCCTGTGCTGCTGTTCTTGTGATAGTGAGTGAGTTCTTATGATAGTGAGTGAGTTCTCATGATAGTGAGTGAGTTCTCATGAGATCTGATGGTTTTATAAGGGGCTTTCCCCTTTTTGCTCGCTACTTCTTGCTGCCACCATGTGAAGAAAGATGTGTTTGCTTCCCCTTCTGCCATGATTGTAAATTTCCTGAGGCCTCCGCAGCTGTGCTTAACTATGAGTCAATTAAACCTCTTTCCTTTATAAATTACCCAGTCTGGAGCAGTTCTTTATAGCAGCGTGAGGATGGACTAATACAGATGCTGTGACTGAAAGAACACTGGGTAGGAGGCCAGGTGTGCACACGTGTGGGCACACAGCCCTGGTGTCCTCTTCTGCCTCCTGCTCTTACTGTTACTCTCCATGTGACTTTGGCTAAGTGACCGAACTTCTCCGCCCCACCTTAGTTTCCAGTTCTGGAAAATAGGCAAAGTCATAGTTCCCTGCTCATCGTGCTGCTGTGACAATTAAATGAAATGATTTCTATCAAGACCATAGCACAGAACAAATATCCAAGGCCTAGTAGTTGCTATGTTTCAGTATTTCTGAGAAAGCTGGTGGAGAGAAGTCTTGCCTATGAAAGATCATTGAAAACATAACGATGCACTAGACTGAACATTTGAACTTGAATAGATTCAACAGATCCTGAACTAATCCTGGTGGGTTTTTTTTTTTTTTTTTTTTGAAATGGAGTCTCGCTCTGTTGCCAAGTAGCTAGAATTACAGGTGTGCACCACCACTCCTGGCTAATTTGTTTATTAATTAGTAGAGACGGGGTTTCACCATATTGGCCAGGCTGGTCTCGAACTCCTGACCTTGTGATTTGCCCACCTTGGCCTCCCAAAGTGCTGAAGTTATAGGTGTGAGCCACCGCACCTGGCCCTCCTGGTGTATTATTAAAAAAATAATAAAATAAAATAAAATTGTTGAATAGAAACTGTGTTTTCCATTTTTAGCGATTGCAAGACATTTTATTACCTAAGAATGATCAGAAATATTCTAAGGCTTTGGCCTGGTATTTTTCTAGGGGCAGGGGAGAGATACTTCCACTTAGCAAGTCTAAGCAGACATATCAGAAGTCCTGCTTTCAACACACTGGTTGAATTAATGGAGGATTGGACTATAGCTGGGAAGACAAGATTCCACTGCGGGAAGTCTGTGACCTTATAGCGGCTGAGAAATCCCTGGAGCCTGGAGCCCCTTGCCAGAAGAGATGAAGTCATGGCTGGCTGGACAGCTTGTTCCAAGGAGTTGGCTCCCGAAGTCTAGGTGGGAAGTCAGCAATTGACCATGTGAGGCCTGCGGGAGCTCCAGACCCCATCCCCATGCCAAGAGTGCCCACTATGCTGCAGATTCTGTTGTATCTGTCCATTCTCCTCCTCTGCTTCTTACTGCTCCTCTGTTACTGTGTCTCTCAGGAGTCCATGTGGGTGATGAGCACTTCCTGGGGGCGCAATGGGGGCATCTATGGAGCTTGGCAGCAGTATGCTGTTTTAGAAAACAGGTAGCTGGGCTGGGCGCTGTGGCTCACGCCCGTAATCCCAACACTTTGAGAGGCTGAGGCGGGTGGATCACGAGGTCAGGAGTTCGAGACCAGCCTAGCCAATATGGTAAAACCCGTGTCTCTACTAAAAATACAAAAATTAGCTGGGCGTGGTGGTGCACGCCTATAGTCCCAGCTGCTCAGGAGGCTGAGGCAGGAAAATCACTTGAATCCGGGAGGTGGAAGTTGCAGTGAGCCGAGATCGTGCCACTGCACTCGAGCCTGGGTGATAGAGCAAGACTCCATCTCGGGAAAAAAAAAAAAAAAGAGAGAGAGAAAACAGATAGATGGGCCGGGCAAGGTGGCTGAGCAATGTAATCCCAGCACTGCAGAAAACTGAGGCAGGTGGATCACTTGAGGTCAGGAGTTTGTGACCAGCCTGACCAACATGGTGAAACTCCATCTCTACTAAAAATACAAAAATTAGTCCGGTGTAGTGACAGGCACCTGTAATCTCAGCTACTTGGGTAACTGAGGCAGGAGAATCGCTTGAGCCCAGGAGGCAGCTGTTACAGTGAGCTAAGATCGCACTACTGCACTCCAGCCTGGGCAGCAGAGTGAGACTTCATCTCAAAAAACAAAATAAATGAAATAATAAAAGTAAATTAAATTTTAAAATAAATAAAATAATAAAATTTTAAAAATAAAATAAAAATGATGGAGCATCAGAGGTGCTTGGTTCTCAATCCCCTCTGTCACATCTAGCTCTGTGTCCTATTCTTAGCCTCTGTTTAAGCATCCCAAAAGCGAAGTGAGGGAAGGGAGTTTCGGCCATTGTTGTTGCCATTGTTCTCATAACTACAGTCCTGATCTTTTCCAGAGCGAAGATTCTCCCCGCCTTTTACCAGAAGTGTGTTCCCTTTAATTCCTCCGGCAGGGAAATTTGACCGGGTTTGGAGGACAGGGTGGCCGCCGCTGGGCTCCGTGCTCACTGGGCTGCTCTTTCCCACGCCCACCATGGGCATCTGCCTCCTGCCCTGTCTCACGCGCTGCTCTCTCTCTGTCTGCATTTAAAAGTGATCATCAGCTGCCTGAGTCTTGGTCATCAATAGTACAGGGAGGGGAACTGCACAGAGCACTTCTGTGTTTGGAGGGTCCATCTCCATCCTTGGGAACCCTTATGCTTTTTTCACATTCGACTTCTGTGAACACTTTCAAGCCTCTGGGGCATCATGAGCTGTCATTTTGTTTGGCCTTTCTTGACTTGACTTAGCAAAAATTAGGCTGTGTGTATCTAGGACTATTTGTTCCCCAGGACAAGGTTAATTACTCAAGGGATGGCTGAGGCTCACAGAGTGTGAGCCCTGCACAGAAGAGGTAACATTTCACTAGCCAGGTGAATTGCACAGAAATTAACAACTGAGCATATGAATACACACAACATGGGGTATATATAGTAATTGTCATAGGATTTCCAAAGACAGATGGCTTTTTGGAGGTGGTGTGCTTTGGTGGTTTTCTGTTTGTTTGTTTTTGTTTTTTGAGACATGGTCTTGCTCTGTCATCCAGGCTGGAATGCAGTGGCACAATCAGAGCTCACTGCAGCCTCAACCTTCTGGGCTCAAGTGATCCTCCTGCCTCAGCCTCCCAAGTAGCTGGATCTACAAGCACAAGCCACCACATCTGGCTAATTAAAAAAATTTGTAGAGATGAGGTCTCACTGTGTTGTCCAGACTGGTCTCCAACTCCTGGGCTCAAGCAATCCTCCCACCTCAACCTCCCAAAGTGCTAAGATTGCCAGTGTGAGTCATTGTGCTTGGACCTTAGTGGCTTTTTCTTTTTTTTGGAGACGAGGTCTTGCTATGCATCTCTGGCCTCAAGGGATCCTTCTGCCTCAGCCTCCCCAGTAGCTAGGACTACAGGTGCATGCCACTGCGTCTGGCTCTTGGTGAGTTTTTGAAGTGCTCAAAGAGGAGTCCTTCAGAGTTGCAATAGAAAGGTTGTTAAGCATTGGGGGGAGAAAGAGGAAGAAGAGGAAGAGGAGGCAGGGATGGGGGGTGGACCCCTGCACTGGTATGTGGACAAGTTAGGAACCGGATGCGGCAGTATTTCCCGTCTCATCTCATGGCCTGTAATAGATGATCTTTAAATGTGATACAAAAGAAGAAAGAGAAATGCTTGTTGTGGCAACAGGAGGGCGCTCACTTAATTCTGAAATGTGAGAAAAGTTCCTTGTGTCCCAGTCTGCGCTTGGCTCTTGAGGGCTTTAAAAAAATGAAAAACAACAACAACAACAAAAAACAAAAAACAGGACAATTGAGATTACAGACCAGGCACAGTGTTTCATGCCTGTAATCTCAGCACTTTGGGAGGCAGAGGCGGTGGATCATTTGAGGTCAGGAGTTCGAGACCAGTCTGACCAGCATGGTGAAATTCCATCTCTACTAAAAATACAAAAATTAGCTGAGCATGGTGGTGGGCACTTATAATCCCAGCTAGCTACTTGAGAGGCTGAGGCAGGAGAATCACTTAAACCTAGGAGACGGAGGTTGCAGTGAGCTGAGACAGCACCGCTGCACTCCAGCCTGGGCAACAGAGTGAGAATCTGACTCAAAAAACAGAATAAAACAAAACAAATAAAATTAATGAAATACCAAAAGCAGAACATGAGCACAGGGCCAGGCCTGTGGGCTTGCACCTGTGATCTCAGCTGAAAGTGCATCAATAGGAAGTGGACGTTGGTGCTGTGGAGCAGCATCTCGAAATCCCTTGGGGGATGTTATGGACTGAATATGAGACCAAGGCAGGAGGGTCATATGAGACCAGGAGTAGGAGACTAGCCTGGGCAACATAGTACGATCCCATCTCTACAAAAAAAAAAAAATTTTTTTTAAGTTAGCAAGGCCTGGTGGCATGCACCTGTAGTCCCAGCTACTCAGGAGGCTAAGACAGGAGGATCACTTGAGCCTGGGAGGTCGAGGCTGCAGTGAACTACAATTGCACCACTACACTGCAAGAGGATGACAGAGCAAGACCCTGTTTCAAAAAAACAAATAAACGGACAGACTTCAGGTGGAAAGTTGTGGCCCCGGTGCCCTTGAAGGGCAGGAACAGTGCTTCTGCCCTGTGAATGCCTTCTGACCCCACCACTGTGGAGAGGTGGACACGAGAGTCGGGGAGATGGAAATCAGTTGCATCTTTATCAACGGTGACAGCTGGATGTGAGCACCTGCAGGCTCCCTGACACCTGCTCCCGCTTCCTTTACCTCTGTTGCAGCCCACCCTCCCACCACCACCACACACACAGCCTTGCTGGATAGGGCCTGCTGGTGAGCCTACTCAGGAAGGAGTGGGGACTCCGCCAAGCATCTCATGAACAAGCAAAGCACAGACACCCTGAGGGGTGTACAGCCTCAACACGTCCTAACCCACCCTCAAGACAAATCAGATAAGGGACCTCAGAGATGGGTGACTCCTCCCAGAGCTCCAGAAAGGGTGAAAGTACCTATCCTTGGCCCAGAAAGTAATTTTGAGAATTGAGAGCTTGAGTGTCAAAGGTTGTAGAAATCAAGCTGGACGCGGTTGCTCATACCTGTAATCCCAGCACTTGGGAGGCCGAGACAGGTGGATCACCTGAGGTTGGGAGTTTGAGACCAGCCTGGCTAATCTACTAAAAATATAAAAATTAGTTGGGCGTGGTGATGTGTGCCTGTAATCCCAGCTACTCAGAAGTCTAAGGCAGGAGAATCTCTTGAACCTGGGAGGCAGAGGTTGCAGTGAGCTGAGATTGTCCCACTGCACTCCAGCCTTGGCTACAGTTTGTAGAGTTCAAAATAGCAGTTCTCAGAAAGCCCCCCTACTGCTTGCAAACCTTTGTTTTTGTCTAATGACCCTGTGCAGGTTTCAGTCACAGCTTTAATTAAAGTTTTCCGCTTGATCTCAAGTAGCTTGGAGAAAAAATTCCCTCAAAGGTGTTGCCCTTCAGAGATATTTTCAAGGGCCTTTATTAGAAGGACCACCATTTAAGGATTAGATGGTCTAACACAGGGTGACTGTGCTGCACCAGAGAAGAACATGCTAGAGAAAACATCTGCTTTCCTTTAAGTCAAGTGTTTTCTGTGTCATCAGCTTGCCCAAGCACCCCTGGCATCTCTGCTTCGCAACCATAGGCTATGATGTGAATGGTGCTCCCATGAGTTGTGCAGTACACGACCTGCACAACTGTATGTGGCAGTCCTGCCTACCCTCAGTGCAAGTGGAATGGAGATGTTCCCCTGGGTCAACGTGGCATAGGTCCCTCATTATAAGCCAAAACCAGAGCGAGTGTGAAGTCAGAAGTCCACCCAGAGAGAGAGGCAGAGTTGCAGGACAGGGATGGAATTCCAGTTCTGGTGTTTGTTGTCTTGGAGGCCCAGTTTGACCTCTGCCCTTCCCACTAGATTACACTTGGATTAAGGGCGTAAGTGGAGGGACGGAATTGCAGCTCCGTCCGGCCAGGGGTGGCTACAGGCACGTCTGTGCAGGTGGGGGCCGGTGGAAGCACCGCTCTAGGCTGGAAAACTTATTTTCCAATCCTGTATTTTATTTTTGAAGCATAAATTAGGTTTCTGTCCCCAACACATCCTATCTAAAAGCCCAAGACTTTTCCTTAACTTGTCCTCAATGACCAGTTATTAAGAAATTCCAT
The DNA here is from genome assembly GCA_963573385.1 of Cacajao melanocephalus. Lineage (NCBI taxonomy): Eukaryota > Metazoa > Chordata > Mammalia > Primates > Pitheciidae > Cacajao > Cacajao melanocephalus. Next base: position 121,542 of record CAUYLG010039176.1, on the reverse strand, counting down.
TGAGGTTTTGGCGGTTGCATATGGCCTTGTGGGCATTTTGCTTATCCAGGTTGACTTTCCCATCTGTGACACTGGTCTACGCAGTGAGGGATTCCAGCAAACAGGGCAGCATGATGAGCTCTTGAAATACATGTGTTGTGACAGCCTTTGTTACAGCATTCAAGGAACAGTCTATTCTCAATGGCTGAGCCTTTATATTCTCAATGGCTAACCCTTTGTCTGCTGACATCAAAAACAAAACAAGACTGCAGACACACTCTTGCCATGCTAGAAGGGATGTATGTTTGAAGAGGATTTTTTTGTTTTTTGTTTGTTTGTTTGTTTGTTTTTTGCTTGGAGAGGAAGGTGTGTTGACACCAGGCTGGCCATGGTCCAGGATGACCTATTTGCCGGTGGACCCCTGACTGGGCTGCTATAACAAAGTGCCATCATCAACTGGGTGGCTTATAATCAACAGAAATTTGTTTCTCACAGTTCTGGAGGCTAAAAGTCCAAGATCAAAAGCACCAGTAGATTTGGTAAACCAGGAAGTGGTGAGAACCCACTTCCTGGGTTATAGACTAATGGCTATAGATCTTCTCACTGTGTCCTCAAATGGAAGCTGATGTTTCACGACGGGTAGGTGAACTCACGGAAGGGATGCTCCTTTATATGAATGCTTGGAAAGGGCGTTAGTAAAGGGACATAATTGCAGCTGCGTCCGCCAGGGGGCGCTGCAGGCACGTCTGTGCAGGTTGCGGGGGTCGGCGGAAGCGCCGCTCTAGGCTGCCGCCGCGCCCCCCGCTGTATTTCCGCCGGCGCTGAGCACTGGAGAGAGTCTTGCAGCTGCGGCCTGCGTCCTTCCCTTCGGCCCCCGGCCGCGCGGTTACCCGCCCTGTACCCGCCGCCATCCGTCCTAGCGCCCCGGATGAGTCACTGAGGGGCCGCGCCCGAGGCGTGATCTTTCCGAGAACCCCCATCGGCCTCCTAAGGCCAGTGCTGTGTACCTCCGCCCTGACAAAAGGGGAAACTGAGGCCCCGAGGGAGGTGGGGAGAGCCGGCCGGACGTCAGGCCCAGCCCCTGGTGCAGTGTTCCGTCCCCTCCGCCGGGGCGGGCCCCTCGGGATTCGCGTGTCCTCGTGAAAGAGACCGGCGGGTGAGCCGTGCCCTCGGCCGCAGCTGGGCTGAGCTGACCCCATGCGGACGTCAGACCCCCTAGTCCCCGCAGCGTCCCTGCGGGGAGGCCTAGTGCCCCTAGAGAAACGGCTCGGCAACGCTGCGCCCGGGCCCTTGCATGCGGGCTGAGGGGCGGGAGTGACCCCGCGACTTTCACTCCCCCGACCCCGATCTCCGACCCCTGACGTTGGAAGCCCCCAAAGCTATTTGTCGGTTGCTTACAAAGAGTCAGTCGTGCCACGTCCTTGGAGCCGTTAACTCATTTTCCCCTCAATAACCTTTAAAAAGTAGGTGTTAAACCTCCATTTTACAGACCAATTGGCTGAGGTTTAAATGGAGGACGCTATCAGGGCCCCAGAAGGGCTAATTCCAGGCTCCTTTGCCAGGGCCTTTTACTAAAGCCCCTTCCCCACGCTTTTCCCTGCCTAGGCCTCGTGGGCTGTGCGGCTCTCCTGGACACAGATGACAGCTCTCCCTTGGATGGCTTTGCTGGTTCCCCACCAGCTGCACCAGCCAGCGCCCCCATCTTCCCTGCAGCACCCTGATCTGCACTCCCTGAGGGGCTCCCACTGTCCGCAGGGTGAGGCTGTCCCTGGGTAAGTGCTGCTGCTCATGAGCACCTTATGTGGGGGACACTTCAGATTCCCTTTTGGGGAACCCCAGAAGAGGGCATGGTCATGAATTCCAAGAACTGTCTGGCAAAGCCGGTTGCAGAGGCGAGCCTGGCTAAGTTCTTTCGTTCTCCTGAGCTTGGCTTTCTGTAACGTAGGGAAACTGCAAAAGCTCTGTGAGGGGAGAGGCCTTGCACGTTTTTTTTTTTGCTTTTGAAGCCATGATGTCTTGCTACCTGTAGATACTCAGTGTTTGTGGGAGGAACTAAGAATTTAGGCATTTTTACCAGAAATTAGTCTTCTGTGACTTTCTTGATGGGGGCAGATGAGAGCTTTGTACTGCTTTAAGTGGATAGCACTCAGGTCCTTTGGGCTTGGCGCTTCGGCAAGGTGACTTTTGTGGTACTTGAGACCACATGATTCCTATCATTACCAACCAGTATTTTCCCATGGTTTTTGCCCTATGTAACTTCTCTGATTCCTCCTGGCAGGAAGGTTCTACGGGGCTTTTGCAGGCAAGCAGGGCCACTTTTGGGGTCCTGTGCGTGGCTGGATTGTTTTCCTGGACTGGACCTAGTCCACAGGCTGCTGGCATCCGTTTCTCCTCATGAATCTCTCTCTGGCCTTGTGTACACCTGCATTCAAAAATGATCACGGGCTGCCTGTGCTCTGGTCATCGATAATGCAGGGAGAGGAATTGCTGAAAGCCGTTTCCCGTGTTTGGAGGGTTCACACCTGTCCCTTTCAAATGCTGGCGCTTTCACACACTCCTTCTCTCAGGCTAACACCTTCTGGTCTCGGGAGCATTGCAGGCTGCTGTGTGAGTGAGCGATGGGAGACACTTTAGTGTGGCTTTTGTCAGCTTAGCCTCCTGTTGTCAGAGAGCAGTCTCTGTCAGTGTCAAGGTTTAGGTACTAGATGGTGGAAAGACCCAGAGTGAATTATTTTTGTTTTGTTTTGATTTTTTTTTTTTTTTTTGAGATGGAGTCTCGCTCTGTGGCCCAGGCTGGAATGCAGTGGCAAGATCTCAGCTCACTGCAAGCTCTGCCTCCTGGGTTCAAGCAATTCTCCTGCCTCAGCCTCCTGAGTAGCTGGGATACAGGTGCAAGCCGCCACGCCTGGCTAATTTTTTGTATTTTAGTAGAGACGGGGTTTCACTGTGTTGGCCAGGATGGTCTCCATCTCCTGACCTTGTGATCCTCCCACCTCGGCCTCCCAAAGTGCTGGGATTACAGGCGTGAGCCACTGCGCCCGGCCATGAATTATTTTTAACGAAGTGTGATGTTGGGTGGCATATAGTCACTGCCTTAAGATTTTCAAAGAGAAGCAGCCTTTTAGAGGTGGTGGGCCTGGGCAGGTCTTTCAAGGAGTGGAATGTGACGGGCAATAAAAAGGTATTCCAGGGAGGGGTAACAATGTGAGAAGATCTTTGAGGCTGGGGGGAACAAGAGTCCAGTCCCACCAGGGAGACAGATGTGCAGGCAAGTAATGAGAGCGTGGAGGGATGGCTGCTGGGGTGGTCCTTGGCTCCCAGCAGGCGAGGTGGGACATCCATGGGAGGGCCCTGAGAGGTCTCTTCAGCTGTCTGTCTGCCAGTTGCACATCTGCTCGGTTGCTCATCAAGACTCTTAAGACAGTTTTTATTTTGGCTATTCTTTGGGAGCATTGAGATTCTTTTTGAGATGAGTTCGGTATGAAAAAACTGGCAACTCATACCTGATTGATTAATTGGGGGCATTCCCATTGACATCAGCTTGAGGAGACATGATAGAACACTGGAGACCAAGGACTTGTAGCCTCCTCTGTGGCCTCTCTTCACTCCAGGGATGCCGCCTTGGGCTGGAGACTGTTGGAGGAAACCCCAAGAGGTGCAGGCACTGAGCCTCTCAGGGCAGTGACCTGCCATCCCAGCTCCCCTGGAGGGGCCTCATGGTAAGTGAATTCCAAGAGGTTAAGTCAGCCTGTGTTTCCAAAGTGGAAATTCCAAGCTGCTGACTTCATTTGACTTCTCCTTTAGATTTTTTGGGGTTGATCGCAGACACTGGCATAGCCAAGAGTGACAAGTGATGTCACCCCATGACGCACAGTCAGACCTTCTGGCCCTTGTTGCCTCCAGCACAACACAGATTGACTTTTCCCTCAGCGTGAGTGGGCAGAGGAAAAGCCCTGTGGCTCCGGGGACTTGGGATCCAGAGTTGAAGACTCTTTAGCTGGCTCTGTCCTGCCAGTGCCATAGAGTGCCATGGCCCAGGAAGACTGGTTTTCTTCCATCTAGACCAGGCCATCCAGTGGCCATCCTCCATGTCCTCCCACCTCCACCTGGTATGACTTCTGGAAACCAAGAATTTGTTCCTGTTGACTTCTTCTGTGCTTTGGACCGTTGTCCTCTCACCCACTTAATAAATCTTGAAACATGCCCTGCTACTTGTTCTTTCATTTGTGTGTGTGTGTGTGTGTGTGTGTCTGTGTGTGTGTTTTATCAGTATCTCCATGTGCCATCAAGGTGTAGAGAAAGTGGGTCACAAGGGCAGGTCTTCTGGTTCTCACTCATTGAGACCTTCCCCTTAATACACACCTAGGGAATGTTCAACTGGGGTTGAACCATATTCCCAAGTGCATCTGGAGGTGGGATGGATTCAGGTGTAGGAGTGAAGGGGAACATCTGAGCCAGGGCTTTGGGAGAGAAACTATGATGGGGTGACCTAGAGATGAAGGCAGGGTCTGGAGTCCTTGAGAAATGCAAGTTCCCTGAGCTCAGGTGGTGGATTGCAGGTGAATGGATTTAGGAGTTGGTTTTGAGCAGAGGAGAGAGTGGAGTGTATGAGGAACAGCTGTCTTTCGAGAGCTGGGGATGGGGGTTAGGTGGCAGGCAATGCCAACTGTTGGGGCTTCTGTTAGCATGAGATAGATTTGGTCTCTGGGGATTATCTTGGTCGCAAAGATCGCAGTGATGTGCTCAGTGTGTGTGTGTATCACCACCTGCACATGTTACTCTTTCCTCAGTTTTCAGGAATATTTCACACACAGGAACGCTCCCAAAGGCCATGGTAAAAAGTTGGCGTCAGTTGGTCCCATTTCTTCAATTGAAATAGAAATCAATGTGACTAAGCTGGGCACGGTGGCTCACGCCTGTAATCCCAGCACTTTGGGAGGCTGAGGCAGGCAAATCACTTGAGGTCAGGAGTTCAAGACCAGCCTGGCCAACGTGGTGAAATCCCATCTCTACTAAATACAAGAATTGGTGGGGTATGGTAGCAGGTGCCTATAATCCCAGCTACTCAAGAGGCTGAACCAGGAGAATCGCTTGAACCCAGGAGGCTGAGGTTGCAGTGAGCAGAGATTGCACCCCTGCACTCCAGCCTGGACAAAAAAAGAAAGAAAGAAGAGAAATGAAAAATTGCTGTAACTAGAGTTGAGGGAAAACAGGCTGTCAGGCACCTCTGATGACCACTGCCAGCAGGAGACACTCTGGGGAGCCGAAGAGTCCACTCTACCAGCTGTTTCGACAAGGGCCTTATTTCCGCATTGCCCTTCTCCCTAATTCCTACCCAAGGACCACCTGACACCTCCCATTTGCTCTCTTGAAGATCCCCCCCACCTGTCGCAGCCCCCCTCTGGCAAGTTGTATCCAACTGTGGCCCTTGTCCTTTAGTGAGAAATGACCACATTCCCCCACCAAAGAAAGGGGGCCAAAGTTCTCCCCTTTTCTGACTTCACTATTTTTAGTGAAGTTTTACACTGGTTGGTGCCTTGAATTGGTAGACTTGTCTAGCAAACTGACCCCTCTCATTGCTAAGCAGGTTCCTGTCAGCTAATAGGACCAGTGTCTACACCCCACTCCCTTCTTTAATTTCTCTCCTCTTTCTCTCTCTCTCTCATGGTCTTCTTGACCCACTACATCAATCCTGCAACCCAGGGGTCCCTTACGCCTGTTCAGTTTGTTCTATAGGAGATGACGGTGATAGAATACTGAGAAACAAGGAGAGAGGCGAGATTGCCATACAGTGGGGGAAGAGAGTGTCAGCTATGGAGATATCCACTTCCTGTGGCTTGGCCCCTTGGGATGAAAATTTCCTTACTAAGCCAGACTGGTTGATTTGTGGAGGGTTCCCTCATTTATTACCCTATTCTCATGCATCTAGTGGTTGCAGGCTGGATGTGAAGGTCGGTGAACTGATGTGTTAGAAGCTCTTAGCATAGCACTTGGCACACAGGAAGTGCTGATAAGGACAGCTCTTCTCGCTCTTTGGAACTTCTTTTCCAATCAGAAGTGGTCCTCATCGCTGGCCCAGCCTCTTAGGTCCTTCTGCCCTCTGCCCCCCTCACCCGACCTTGCCTTCAGCTTCTAGCCTAGACTTCCCATTCTCCAGACAGTCACGGGAGGCCCTCCTCACTCTGCCTGTGGCCTTCCTGTCCACCCTTTTCTCACACAAGCACCACAAGCCTCAGCCACCCTTCTGCTTAAGGCTCCTGAACATGTTCTTTTCCTGGCCTGTGTGCCTGGAATGCATCCTCTGCTTCAGGCTTGGCTGACTCAGCTTGGGCCACTTCTTTCAGGAAGCCTTTGCCTGCGGAACCTCCACCCAGACTGGATTCCCCGCCCCTCTTTCCATTCATACCATGTATCAGTTCTGTGCAGGCACAATTCAGGGACTGGTAAACAAAACAGGCAAAAAGAGCAAGTCCCTGCTTTGTACTTACATTTTAGAGGACAGGGACAAATCATAAACAAAACAAAGTACTAAAATAGGCAGAATGCTTGAGAAACGTTAAGGAAAAAAGTCATAAATCGGGAAAAAAGTCACAAATCGGGGAAACAGGATGTTTGGGGACCAGCAGAGGGAGTGGCATTTTATTTTATTATTTTATTTTTTTTGAGACAGGGTCTCACTCTGTCGCCCAGGCTGGAGTGCAGTGGTGCGATCTTGGCTCACTGCAACCTCCGCCTCCCAGGTTCAACCGATTCTCCTGCCTCAACCTCCTGAGTAGCTGGGATTACAGGCACGCACCACCATGCCCAGCTAAGTTTTGTATTCTTATTTAGTAGAGATGGGGTTTCACCATGTTGTTCAGGCTGGTCTCAAACTCCTGACCTTGTGATCCACCCGCCTCGGCCTTCCAAAGTGCTGGGATTACAGGCATGAGCCACCACTCCCGGTGGGAGTAGAATTTTAAACTGACTAAACAGGAACGCCTCCCCAGGGAGGTGTAATTTGACTAAAGTGAGGAGCTCTCACTGCTGGGCGTTCGCTGCAGCCTGTGCAAGCTGTCATCGCCACAGGGACCATGGACAGTAGGAAGCTTTTCCCTTGGATACCAGGCCCAGTGAAGTGGGGAGACAACAGGCATTTGAGGCCACAGCAATGCTGCTTCTAATTATGAACGTCTCACCCTGTTGTGAGGGTGGCAGCTGAATCAAGCCAGGATTAACTGGTCAGCACCTGGCTGGGTATGTCTAGAGGCCAGGGTCAGCACCTGTCAGGTCCCCATCCCCCACACCTCCAACCACAGCTCAGTGGTCTAGGGAAGCTCGGTCACCCAAGGACAGCCTTGATAGGCCTAACGCATCACCTTGGTTCAGGACCCATAGCAGTTATCACTGAGCCCTGCAGTGTTCCTTCTGGGAGAGTTCTGCATGTCAATAGACTGAGTAATTGGTTGCAGAAACAGGAAGAGACAGGGCAATTAAGTCTTAACAGCAGCGCCCAGGAGCACAGAGCACTGAGCTGCTGTTGCAAGTGAGAGATCTGTTTCTAGAACTCATGGGTGGAGAATGATATTCCAGTTTCTGAACCACATTCCTGCTCCTCCAGGCATGACTGTGAGCAGTATTCTGACTTGCCATGAGGCTTGGCTGTTCAGTTTTTTCTGAATTTTTATAAGGTGTGGCCATGTGACCAAGATTCCTCTTCCTTTTTTTTTTTTTTTTTTTTTTGAGGTGGAGTTTTGCTCTTGTTGCCCAGGCTGGAATGCAATGGCGTGACCTCAGCTCATCGCAACCTCTGCCTCCCAGGCTCAAGGGATTCTCCTGCCTCAGCCTCCCAAATAGCTGGCATTATAGGCATGCGCCACCCTGCATGGCTAATTTTATATTTTTAGTAGAGACAGGGTTTCACCGTGTTGGTCAGGCTGGCCTCGAACTCTTGACCTCAGGTGATCCACCCACCTAGGCCTTCCAATATGCTGGGATTACAGGCGTGACCCACCACACCCGGCCTTCCTCTTCCTTTTTAAAAAAATTTTTAAGTTTATTTTTTGAGACAGAGTCTTGCTCTGACACCCAGGCTGGAGTGCAGTGGTATGATCTTGGCTCACTGCAACCTCTGCCTCCTGAGTTCAAGGGATTCATCTGCCTCAACCTCCCGAGGAGCTGGGATTATAGGCGTGCACCACCACACCCAGCTAATTTTTGTAATTTTAGTAGAGATGGGGTTTCACCATGTTGGCCAGGCTGGCCTTGAACTCCTGACTTCGAGTGATCCTCCCACCTCGGCCTCCCAAAGTGCTGGGATTAAAGGCGTGAGCCACCATGGCCAGGCTATTTTCAATTTTTGATTTATTTAAAGACAGGTTTCACTCTAACCCTAGTCTGGAGTGTAGTGGTGCAATCTGGGCTCCCACTACAGCCTCAACTTCTTAGGCTCAAGCAATCCTCCTGCCTCAGCTGCCTGAGTAGCTGGCACCATTAGGCCGGGCTAGTTTTTGTATTTTTTTGTAGAGATGGGGTCTTGCAGTGTTTCCCAGGCTGGTCTCGAAATCCTGGTCTCAAGTGATCCTCCCAAATTGGCCTCCCAAAGCGGTGAGATTATAGGCATGAACCACTGCACGTGGCTTTTTTTTTTTTTTTTGAGAGAGAGGGAGACCTTACATTCACTGCTACTGTGCCTATTACTAAAGGGAGCAAAATGAGCCTTTTCTCATTATAGTAAAAAAGCATACCAACATAATGCCTGACCGGTGGAATGTGCTCAGTCAACATTTAGGGATGAGGAACGAGGCCAGCAGATGCCTCAATAGTGTGTACCGGAATGATGCATGCCCCTCTGCCTCTGTGGCCACAACTGATGACAGGTTGGCCTGGTGAAGTAATTAAGAATCTGATGTGGCTGGCAAGGTGACTCATACTTGGAATCCCAGCTACCCAGGAGGCTGAGGTGGAAGGATCACTTGAGTCCAGGAGTTTGAGACCAGCCTAGGCAGTATAGTGAGATCCTGTCTCTAAAAAAAAAAAAATGTTTTTAATTCCTCTTTTTTTTTTTAGAGACAGGGTTTCACCATGTTGGTCAGGCTGGTCTTGAACTCCTGACTTCAGGTAATCCACCCGCCTCGGCCTCCCAAAGTGCTGGGATTACAGGCATGAGTCACTGTGCCCGGCCATAAAAAAATGTTTAAAAATTAGCTGGGCACATTGGCATATGCATGTAGTCCCAGCTACTTGGGAGGCTGAGGAGGGAGGATTCTTTGAGCCCCGCTGTAGCCTCCAGTGAGCTATGTTTGCACCACTGTACTCCAGTCTGGGCAACAGAGCAAGACCCTGTCTCTTAAAGAAAAAAAAAAAAGACTCGCTTGGTGACCCACACCTGTAATCCCAACACCAGGAGGCTGAGGTCAGGGGGGTTGCTTGAGCCCAGGAGTTTAAGACCAGCCTAGGCAACATTGTGAAACCCATCTCTATAAAAAATACAAGAATTGGCCGGGCGTGGTGGCTCATGCCTGTAATCCAAGCACTTTGGAGGCCAAGGTGGGCGGATCACCTGAGGTCGGGAGTTCAAGACCAGCCTGACCAACATGGTGAAACCCCGTCTTTATTAAAAAAAAAAAAAAAACAAGAATTAGCTGGGCGTGATGGCATGTGCCTGTAGTCCCAGCTACCAGCCCGGGCGACAGTGAGACCCTGTCTCAAAAAACAAAACAAAACAAACAAACAAAAAAACACAAAAACCTAATGTGGTCACTTAATTGCTGTGGGGCCTGGAGCACATTATTTTGCCTCCCTGAACTCAGTTTCTGGCTTTCTAATTTGACCATCAAAAGAGATTTTACCCCAAATAGCCATGATTAAATAAGATGGTGCATGTTAAATGCATAGCACAGTAACTGCCTTGCACTGAGTGCTCGACAAATGTCTGCTGTTTTTATTTGATGAGCACGTATAGCTTGTTGATAGTTAAAATGAAGAACAAATATAAAATGTCATTATGACAGGTTCGTCTGTGAAAGCACCACGAACACTTTCTTCTTTCTTGTTTGCTAATTTGCAGACATCCCAGCGAGGTTGGTGTTAATCACTGCTACACTGATTGAACTTCTATTAAATGCCATACACTGTATTAAGCCTGTATATACAATTACCTCACTTAATCTTCACAACAACCCACTGAGGTAGATTTAATTATCTTCCATTTTACAAATAAGGAAACCAAGGCTCAAAAAAAAAAAAAAAAAACGGAGAGACCTGTCTCACACCTAATGAGGGGCTTAGCTAGTTTTCCATTTCCTGGTGTATTAAATAGCGAAAAATGTTTAAGGCTGATTTCATAAATAGCATAAGCATATCAAGCTTGTCAGATGCTTGTTTGTACTGGAAAACTGGGAATTAGGATATTTTACTATTTGTTCCATCTGCTTCAAATTATTGCCTATTATTCAGGCTTTCTGAAATAGTCCCCATCTAAATCAGTAGTTTTGTGGATTGAATTCCATGAACCTGACACATACAGGGACAATAGCCATGTTTTAGCCAACACCAAAATATCACGTATCCTTCCCACTACTGTTGTGTCTGAAGCAGGAGTCATCCCAGGCCCCTAGAACTTGAGGAAACTTGAGAAGGTATCACCAACGTGGCCCAAGAACCAGGATTAGCATCAGGACGAGCCATGACCCTACCAGGAAATTGTTGCCTGGCACCAGAGCCCCTGTGACACAGTGGGTGGGAGATTCCATGGCAGAACTGAGCTAGGAGAACGGAGAGCTGGACAGAATGAAGGCTCATTCATCCGTCCAAAAAATATTGATTAGGCACTGTGCTGGGAATAGAGATACCGTGATAAGCAAGAAAGTTGTTGCCCTCAAGAGGATAGCATGAAAGTCTATAGATAGGCTGGGCGCAGTGGCTCACGCCTATAATTCCAGCACTTTGGGGGGCAGAGGCGGGCAGATTACGAGGTCAGGAGCTCAAGACCAGCCTGGCCAACATGGTGAAATACCATCTCTACTAAAAATACAAAAATTAGCTGCCCGTGGTGGCGCATGCCTGTAGCCCCAGCTACTCGGGAGGCTGAGGCAGGAGAATCACTTGAACCTGGAAGGTGGAGGTTGCAGTGAGCTGAGATCACTCAAAAAAAAAAATTATATAGATAATAAGTTATATGAATTCACACTCCAGATACTTATGGGACAATCACTATGTGCTGGGCCAATCACTATGTGCTGGGCCTTGCTCTTAGATTGGCATTTGGGTCTAAACAAGGCAAATGAAGGAGCTTATAGTGTAGGACAGTGCTGTCCAGTTAGAAACATAACGTGAGCCACATACACTTTTCCTAGTAACCTCATTAACTAAGAAGAAGCAAGTGAAATAAATTTTGGTAATATTAATATATTTCATTTAGCCCATTACATCAAAGAATACTATCATTTCAACATGTAATTAATATTAAAAATTATCATTATTATTATTTTGAGGCAGAGTCTCACTCTGTCACCCAGGCTGGAGTGCAGTGGCTTGATCTTGGGCTCACTGCAATCTCTGCCTCCTGGGTTCAAGTGATCCTCCCACCTCAGTTTCCCAAGTAGCTGGGACTATAGGCATGTGCCACCGTACCCTAATTTTTGTAGAAATCAGGTTTTGCCATGTTGGCCAGGCTGGTCTTGAACTCCTGGCCTCAAATGATCCGCCTGCCTTGGCCTCCCAAAGTTCTGAGATTACAGGTGTGAGCTACCTTGCCCTGCCAATATTAAAAATTATTACTAAGATTTTTCCCCAAATGAAACCTTTGAAATCTGGTATGTATTTTATACATACAGCACATCTCAGTTTAGTCACATTTAAAGTACTTAGTAGCCACATACAGTGAGTAGCTATCTTCCTGGACATCATAGATTTAGACAATAAAGGGTTCAAGGATGCTTCCTTTACAGGAAGCCTGCTGCATCTTGTGGGAGCTTAATGAAGCAGCTCCAGCTTGGATCCCCCATTCTCTGGTATCCCCTCTCCCCCATCTTGGTAGAGCAGAGTCAGGTATATATCAGGCGTGCCTGATGGAATCCCGTCTCATTGTCCAGAGCCTTCTTGAGGCAGGACACCAAATCCTGGGTGTGCTTCTCTAGCACAGATCCTACTGGAGTTAACTTTACTGTGCCCAGCATTTGTTCATTCAGTCCATCACTACCTGTTTACTAAGTGCTGGCCTCTGTGCTAAGCACTGTGAACGCACACCAGTGAACGCAGACAGTTGTTGGCTTATACTCTCATCAAGATAAACAAGTCACCTACAACGAATAGATCATTTAAAACCATGAGAAATTAGCAGGTACTCTCAGCTACTCAGGAGGCTGAGGCATGAGAATCATTTGAACCCAGGAAGTCGAGGCTGCGGTGAGCCAAGATCATGCCACTGCACACCAGCCTGTCTCAAAAAAAGAAAGACTCTGTCTCAAAAAAAGAAAAAGAAAAATCCAAATTGAGAGACAGTCTACAAAATATTTTACCAACACTTTAAAACTGTCAAGGTCATGGAAAACAAAGGAAGACAGAGAAACCACTCCAGACGGAGGAGATCAAGGAGACATAACTAAATGTAATGTGCCATTCTGTATGGCAGAGAAAATGGACATCAATGGGAAACTGGCAAAATCCAGACAGGGTCTGTGGTTCAGTTAATGCTAATGTACCAGTGTTAATTCCTTAGTTTTGACAAATGTATCATGGTCACATAAGATGCTAATATTAGGGGAAGCTGGGTGAAGGGGATATGGAAACTCTATGTACCAGGTTTTAAATTTTTCTGTAAATCTAAAATTATTCCAAAATAAAAGGTTCATTTTAAAAAATGAAGCTGCTCATTGCAGGGTGTAGTGGCTCATGCCTGTAATCTCAGCACTTTGCGAGGCCAAGGCAGGCGGATCACTTGAGGTCAGTAGTGTGAGACCATCCTGGTGAAACGTGGTGAAACCCCATCTCTACTAAAAATACAAAAATTAGTCAGGCATGGTGGCACACGCCTGTAATCCCTGCTACTCAGGAAGCTGAGGCAGGAGAATTGCTTGAACCCGGGAAGCAGAGGTTGCAGTGAGCTGAGATTGAGCCACTGCACTCCAGCCTGGGTGACAGAGCAAGACTCCATCTTAAAAAACCAAACATCAGCGGGGCTTGGTGGCTCACACCTGTAATCCCAGCATTTTGGGAGGCCGAGGCGGGTGGATTACAAGGTCAGGAGATTGAGACCATTCTGGATAACATGGTGAAACCCCACGTCTACTAAAAATACAAAAATACAGTGAAGATGGATGGAGATTTGTCCTGAGGTAAACCTGGCACATATTCCTCAAATACGCAAGAAAGCTGAGTGAGTGTGAAATCAGAAGTCCGCAGATGAAGAGAGGCAGAAACACAGGACAGGAAGTCCCAATGGAATTCCAGTCCCTGGTGTTGTCTTGCAAGTCTGACTTGATCTCTGCCCGCTTACTCATTTGATTACGTAATGTTTCCAATCAACATTACTCTTTATTTCTTTTTAGCATAAATTAGGTTTCTGTCACCAACACATTCTGGCTAAAAGCCTGAGTCTTTTCCTTAACTTGCCCCAAATGGCCAGTTACTATGGAATTCCACTGAGGGTTTGGCCGTTGGATGAGGCACTGCGGGTATTTTGCTTATCCAGGTTGACTTTCCCATCTGTGGCACTGGCCTACCTAATGAGGGATTCCAGCAAACAGGGTGGCATGCTGAGCTCTCAAAATAAACACGTTATGACAGCCTCTGCACACAGTATTCAGACAACAATCCATTATCAGTGGCTTGCTCTTATTTTTTGGTCCATAAATGTATTTCCTGGCATTAAAAATAAAACAGCAGGCACACTCCCTCCAAGAAGGACAAGTATGTGTGTGTAAATCGGGCTTTTTTTTACTGGAGGGGGTGTTCTGGGGTATGAGTGAAGGTCCAGTGAGGGCTTGGGCTGACAATTAGGACTACCTGGAAAATGGTGTTTGCAAGAGTGGGGGAAGTGGGCTCAGAGGGGCTTGAGGAGGCTCTAGGGTGAAGCGCAGGACAGCAGCCAAAGGCAGTCCTAGAGTGTGCAAGGCCTGGGACACGGATTTTTGGCATGGCCCCTGCCTCTTTCTGTTCCAGTCCAGGAACCATCTCTTCACCTTTTTTTTTTTTTAATGTAAAATGTGCCATTCCCGCTTACTCTTATATTCTCATCACAAAAAAGGTACATTATTTGGAACCTGTTACTATTGAAGATCTTGATTTTGCAGTTCCCTAATACATTTATTTAATGCTGGATATATCATTATGTATGATGCTGTATCATCCATGGGTGGCTGACTTGTTCTCAAAGATAGTTACTGTGCCTTACTGATGAGAACTACAAATACAGATGTTGCCCAGAGTATGCAGGAAAATGTGAATAATTTATTTTCTGGTCATTTTAAATTTACCATTGGGATTTTTCTTTTCTTTTTCTTTTTTTTTTTTTTTTTTTTTTTTGTCTCGCTCTGTCGCCCAGGCTGGAGTGCAGTGGCACAATCTTCTCAGCTCACTGCAACCTCCGCCTCCCAGGTTCAAGCGATTCTCCTGCCTCAGTCTCCTGAGTAGCTGGGACAGGCACGTGCCACTATGCCTGGCTAATTTTTTGTATTTTTAGTAGAGATGGGGTTTCACTGCATTAGCCAGGATGATCTCCATCTCCTGACCTCAGGTGATCTGCCCTCCTCGGCCTCCCGAAGTGCTGGGATTACAGGCATGAGCCACCGTACCCAGCTGGAATTTTGTTTCTTCAATGTAGGACAATGCCTCTTCCAACCACGTCTTGACCTCTTTAGGCCCAAATCGCTGCGTTCCTATAATGTGTTTGCTTTCAATGATGACTGCACCCCTGCCTTCCACATGCCATCATTAGCAGGGAGCACAGCAAGGGGCATGTGAGCAGAGTGAGAAGAGCAAGCTCATTTAAGCAAGATACTTCCATCTCTTGTTCTCCATGGCTTCAGACCAATGAGAGAATAATGTTATCACATCAATTGGAGGCATAGAAGTACATCAATAGGAAGTGTATGTTGGTGTCGGGGAGCAACATCTCAAAAATCTTTGGTGGATGTTATGGACTGAATATGTGTTCCCCCCACCTACCAGCCCCCAATTCACATGTTGTAGCCCTAACCCCCAATTGTAATGGTATTAGGAGGTGAGGCTTTGGAGGTAATTAGGTTTAGATAAGGTCATGAAGGTGGAACCCCCATGATGGGGTTATTTATTTATTTATTTATTATTTTTTGAGACAGAGTCTCACTCTGTCACCCAGGCTGGAGTGCAGTGGCACAATCTTGGCTCACTGCAGCCTCCACCTCCTGGGTTCAAGCAATTCTATGCCTCAGCCTCCTGAGTAGCTGGGATTACAGGCACCCACCATCATGCCTGACTAATTTTTGTATTTTTAGTAGAGACAGGGTTTCACCATATTGGCCAGGCTGGTCTTGAACTCCTGACTTTATGATCCACCTGCCTCGGCCTCCCAAAGTGCTGAGATTACAGGCGTAAGTCACCATGCCAGCCTATTTGTTTATTTTTTGAGATGGAATCTTGCTCTATCACCCAGGCTGGAGTGCAATGGCACAATCTGGGCTCACTGCAACCTCCGCCTCCTGGGTTGAAGCGATTTTCCTGTCTCAGCCTCCTGAGTAGCTGGGAGTACAGGCGTGCACTCCCATGCCTGGCTAATTTTTGTATTTTTTAGTAGAGACAGGGTTTCACTTGTTGGCCAGGCTGGTCTCGAACTCCTGACCTCAAGTGATCCTCTCGCCTTGGCCTCCCAAAGTGCTGGGATTACAGGCGTAAGCCACTGCACCTGGCTGGGTTTAATGCCTTTATAAGAGGCAGAAGGGACACCAAAGCTTCCTCTCTCCAACATGGGAGAACATAGCAAGAAGGCAAGAGGGGAAGAGGACCCCCACCAGGAACCAAAAAGGTCAGCACCTTGATCTTGGACGTCCTAGTCTCCAGAACTGTGAGAAATAAATGTCTGTTGTTTAGACCACCCAGGCTGTGGTATTTTGTTATAGCAGCCTGAGCAGACCAAGACAGAGAAGATAGGCACAGCCAATCCAGGAGGACAGACTGACAGGGGATCTGGAGTCTGCTGAAGTGGTGAGGCGACTGTCCTGGAGCCAGCTGGGGAAGGGGTGCACAGGTAAAGGATGCCTGCCACACATATCCCCCTCCCCAAGATCACCTTGGCTGTGGTAAGCCAGAGGTAGCACTCTGGTCTGAAGACAGAGGTACAAGCCAATGGGCATATATCCACTCAGGCAGCTCAAGGGCAAGCATTTGCAAAGCCCAGAGCCTTGAACTCATGCTGTGTCCAATGTGAGTGAAAGTTATCCCAAATCAGCATGTCAACACCATTTCTAACAGCCTAATCTCATATAATCTGATGAAAGAAATTCTACGCCAGCCAGCAGGCATGAGCTGCTTGCAAGGCTGCTCTTAGAACCAGACCCGGCCATGATGACTCCACACACATGAGTCCTGGAGCTCCTCAGGGCATATGGTCCACCCTACATATGTGTGAGAGATGGGTAGGGGTAAGAGAGAGGGTTGGAGGGCACCCTGAAGAGGAAACATGGCAAATGGGACCTACAGCAAATGGACTTGGTCTGGAGCTCAGTTGCCCTGCCTAGATGGCACCACTCATCCTAGCCAGTCCCAACCACCGGAGAGAGACTTAGAAAATTTCAAGGTGGAAAACTGTGGTCAACAAGACTTACACGGGACCTGATCTCGATGGAGACACCCTTCCTAAATGGCATTGCTAGTCCCAGAAGGGCACTTGAAAACTTTTGAGGAATACAGTCCAAAGTGCAGGACCCTCTTAAGGCACAGGGTCTGGCACAAGGGGCCCCACTTGCCTGAATCTAATGGTGTTACCACCATCTGCTGCATACTGTTCACTAAGACTTAACAGTAGGAACAAGAAGGTGGGTTCAGCACTGAACCAACGAAGCTTCTATCCATCCCCTCATCCATCCGTCCATCCATCCCTCCATCCCTCCATCCCTCCATCCACCACCCACCTCTCCCTTCCTCCCTCCCTCCCTCCATCCATTCGTCTAACACATGTTCACTGAGCACTTACACCATGCCAGTATGGCATTAGGTTCAGGAGAAACAGCAATGGGTCTGACCAACTGTTTCTACCCCAAACTGGTACTGCACAATTAAAAAAGAAGGAAAAATAAAACAAGAAAAAAATGGCTACAGATGTATTTCACATACAGCTGTTCAGTTAGAAACTTCTCAGTTACGTTTCTTGAAAAGTGTTCCAATTACTGTGACTGTATACAATTTACCCCAAAACTTAGTGGTTGGGGTAAATGACAATATTTATTTTATTTTTGAATCTGCTATATGGACCTCTCTCTCTCTCTCTCTCTCTCTCTCTCTCCTGCCTTAGCCTCCCGAGTAGCTGGGATTACAGGCATGTGCTACCATGCCCAGCTAATTTTGTATTTTTAGTAGAGACGGGGTTTCTCCATGTTGGTCAGGCTGGTCTCAAACTCCTGACCTCAGGTGATCCACCTGCCTTGGCCTCCCAAAGTGCTGGGATTACAGGTGTGAGTCACCGTGCCCAGCCTCCTTTTTTTAAAAATATTTTTCATGGATCTACATCTCTTATGGGCTGCTCTCAGTAAGGTTAGTTAGTTTGCCCCTGCTTAGCTTGGTGTCAGGTAAGGGTGGAGGCTTGAAGCCTGGGGCTGGAATAATCTGACGGCTTCCTCAGTTGTATGTCTGGCTATTGATGCTGACTGTCGGCAGAGCCTTAGCTAGGGCTAGTAATTGGAACACCTCTCCATGTTTTCTTTATGTGGCTTGGGCTTTCTCCCAGCATGGTGGCTGGGGTCCAAGAGTGAGCACTGTGATATGGAGCAAGCCTGGTAGAAGCTGTGTCTTCTTTATGACCTAGCCTCAGCAATCACATAGCATCACTTTTGCCCTATTGGTTGGAATGCTCACAGGCTCAGCCAGACTCAAGGAGAAGGAATATTGATCCCATTTCTCAGTAAGAGGAGTGTCAGCTACATTGTAAGGAGAAGCATGGGATGGATCATATAGATTGGTGTGGCCTCTCCCAGGTTGATGCTTTCAATGTAAATAAAACAAAACAGACTGGTGTAGTCATCTTTGGAAAAAAAAGTCTGTCGCAAAAGCTTACACTGCTGCTTCTCCTTTTTCCAATGCTGTGCCTTTCCAAAGACACTATACAAAGTGATATTTTGACATTACAGTTTCAGATGAAGACATTCTCTAATTTAGTTGATGTTTCTAGTCAGAGATCATGCTGTGGAACAAATTTGAATTGTGCACTATGGAGAATCCCAAATGTTTTACTGTCTTGCATCCCATGTGTCTCTCAAGTTTATTGTACATATGTTCTTTTCTCATATGTTTCAAAGTGTTCTAATGTTTAGTCTTTAATTTTCCCTCAAGGTATATGCGTGTATGTGTGTTTTATTTTTATGTTGGTTTAAGTGAAGCTCTCAAAAGATTTAAAAAATTAGCAAAGAGGGCAGAAAAAACATATCATTTATGCCAGGCACGGTGATATATGCCTTTAGTTACAGCTACTTGGGAGGCTGAGGCAAGTGGATCACTTGGGCCGGGAAGTTTGAAGCCAGCCTGGGCAACATAGCGAGGCCCTGTCTCTTAAAAAACAAACTGTCTTTTAAAGAACGACTCACTTGCATCTCTCCTCCACCAACTTGCACCTAATATTAAATCTTGTCTTCTGGCCAGTGCAATAAATCTTAATGTCTTACATTTTATGTAAAAGCCATATTTTAAGCAAAGTTACTTATTGCTTGTATAATTTTCTGTTGCATCGATATATTTTTTCTATTAAAATATTTAGGTGACTTAGGTTGGAATTGAACAGAATTTTGCCCATTTTGATTAATGGAAAAAAATTAACAGCTTTCCTCCTAGAAGCAGAATTTCAGGAATGAATTAAAACCACTAGGCGGGTGATAGCTGTATGTTCATCATCTCCCCAAGGGCTTTTGACAGCTTTCCCATCCTCTGTGCCTGTCACTTTTCTAATTCCCATCATCTGTTGTTCTTCCAATTAGCCACCCCTCTCTGTCTGTTACACGTGTTCAGTATTAATTGTGTTAGAATGCAACTGGCTGCAAGTAACAGAAAACAAACTATGGTATACATAAGATTCCTCACCTCCATAGGACAGGAAGGTAGTACAGGGTTTGTGTAGCTGCTTGAGTATGACCTAAACAAGTAGGCTCCTGTCTTTCTGCTCCACCTTCCTTAGCACAGTCCTCCTCATGACCTCTAGGCTGCTGTGTACCAGGTGCTGCCTAGTTCCAAGCATGAAGCAGGGGAAAAGTGAAGGACACACACTTCTCCAAGGGAAGAAGGAAAGGAAGGTCTCCTTTGATACTTCTGCCTACATCTTATTGGCGAGGACTTTGTCTCACTGCCACCCTTAGCAGCAAGGAAGGTTGAGAACTGTGTGCTTTGCTTTCCAGACCTAGTAGTGTAGGAAGGCAAGGGAGTGGTTGAAATAGATATTGAGTTAGCCTGCTACGTAATTTGTCACACTGCGTTGAACTGAAATGGATTGCTTGGATCCACAGTGTCCTGGACATAGCCTCGTTCCTATGCCAGCACATTCTTACTTTTCTTTTTCCTCTTCCTTCCTGTAGCTATTTTCCTGGGGGGTGAGGTGTGGTCTTGAGGAAACATTCTTCAATTTTACCCTTTCTATGAGGATACTAGTTCCCTTATCACCCATTCCTCACCTCAGTTAGAAGAGACTAACTTCTGAGGTGAGGAGTCAGAATCTTCTTTGCTCCCTTCTGCTTTTCAGACACCCGTGCCTTCACTTCTACTCAACGCCCTGACCCCTCCCTCTGAATACCCAAGGTCAGACTCAAGGCCAGGTCCTTCTTGAAGAATTCCACCATTCCTCCCTCCTCTTCTCGCTCAGTCCAAGTTTCCACCTTTACACTCTCAAAGCACTTAAGCTGTACCTCTCCAATGGTACTAATTATTTTCTTCGTTGACGTGAAAGCAAGTTATCGAAAGTGGTACCGTTTACAAAATGTCTGGAGCATTGCAGGTGCTCAAAGTAGTATCTCTTACTATTATTATTACTGCCTTATCTCTATTAGATTCAGCTCTTTAATGAGAGGCTCTAAGTCTTATGCTCCATTCACCTTTGTAACCCACACCAGGCCTGGAATAGAGCACTGCTCATAATTAATGATGTGCCCATGTAATAAGAGGGCGGCGAGTAAAGGACATCATTTCAGAGGAAGGGTGCTGTAACTGTGGGATGCGAGAAATTCCTAGAGCCTGGGTAGGAGCCAGAATCTTGCAGAGAAGCCCCTTACTCCGTCTGCACCGAAAACAGGTAGAGTGAATTGCCGTAAGATTCCTAAGGACGCAGGTGGCGTGCCTCCTCCGTGCTGCGATGACATGTGTGCAACCGTCACTTCACTCCTCCCTCTCCATTTGATCCGGAAAGGGAGGACGGAACGTGCCCCGCGCGGCGATCTGGGATTGCTGCGCAGGCGCAGCTTCCGGCTCTGTGTCGCGGGAATTATTTGACGCCACCGGTTCAGCCCCGCAGAAGGCGCTGATCTGGCGCACCGCGCACGCGTAGTGGCCCACTTGGCTGGGGAGTTATTTGACGCCGCCGCCCCTGGCAGTCGGAAGTTGCCTGAGCAGAGCCCAGCCGGCTGGCCCGACTGGCCTTCGTCGTCCCTTGGCGCCCTGGGAGAGTCGCTGACGGGTGGAAGACGGACCGCCTGAGGACGGCCGGCCAGGGCAGTGAAAGCGCCGGCCGTATGGCACGGGTCGCGTGAGGCGGAAGGCCGAGTGCGGCCGGCGGCGGCGGCGGCGGCGGCGGCGGCGCCCGCCCCAGCGATGCGGGCCCCGCCCGTAGCCTCAGGTAACTGGGCAGCCGGCCCCGCCGCGGCCGAACCCTCCCCTCTCCTTTCCTCTCCTCCCCGCTGGACGGTCTGGGGACGGCTGAGGCTTATTTCTCGACCCTGGGTGCTCCAGGGGCCCGGCCTTTGGAAATGCATCTCCAAATTTTTGGGAGACCCACGGGGGCGGGGAAATCTCGGCCCTGGAGTGGGCGGCTGCTGTCGAGTCTATGTAAACCCGGTCTAATTCTTAGGAGCTGCCCCTGCCGGGCGAAGCTCTCTCCTGGCAACCTGGGGGAGGGGGCGGGTCTGGAGCGGAGCGAGACAACTCTGGCAAAGAATTTGGTCCAGCAGAAACGGTAGGCGAGTTGCTGCCGCCCAGTGGGGACGATGCTGCCCATTGCACAGTGACACTGATGAGGAAGAGTTGATAATGAGAGTAAACAGCTAACCCCCATTAAGCGATTCTTATCCGCCAGGCATCATGCCAGGCCATTACGTTAACCACGTCTAACTTCACAGCAACCCTGTGAGGTAGGATTATTGTCCCCATTTTACTGATGAGGCGACTAAGTCCCTGGGTTGTTGGGTGACTTAATTACCCAAGGTCACATAGCTAGTAATTTGAACCAAAGCAGTCCGACTCCAGAGTCCCAAGTGCTTAACAATTAGGGCAGTGGCTCTCCAACTTTGCTACACGGTAGAATCACCTGGGGGAACTTTTGAACGTTTCTGATGCCCATGTGGCATCCCAGACCAATACAGTCAGAATGTCTAGCGGGTGAAAGCCAGACTTCAATATATTTTTTAAAGATGCCCAAGTGATTCCAGCGTGCAGCAAAGTTTGAGAAACGCATGTAGTTTGATAATTCTGCATCTCAAAATGCATCTCTGCTTCCCCACCTTAAGTGTGCAGGAGAATTGTCTGGGAGCTTGTTAAACATGCAAGTTCCACCGCAGAGATCTTTTCTTTAGGTCCGCTGACCACTACACGTTGTGAAAGACTGTTGGGGGTGGGAAGTAACTTTCTCTGCTGGGATTCAGAGTCATCTGGAACATTTGAAATGCATGCATCTTATGCAAAACTGTTCGTTTGCAATTTTCCTAAATTTACAGTACTTACAGGTGTAGCATATCTAACCTCTGGGTTGTTTTTACATATGCTATTCGTTTGCCTAGACCATCCTCTGAGCTTTCTGGCCACTCCACCCCAACGCCTGCACTTCTGCTCTCTCCTTTATACGTATACACACCCTTTTCTTTTCTTTTTTTAGACGAGTCTTGCTCTGTTGCCCAGGCTGGAATGCAGTGGCATGATCTTGGCTCACTGCAACTTCCACCTCCTGAGCTCAAGCAGTCCTCCCAGCTCAGCCTCCCAAGTAGCTGGGACTACAGCTGTGTGCCACCACGCCTGGCTAATTTTTGATTTTTTTTTTGTAGAGTTGGGGTTTCTCTATGTTGCCCAGGCTGGTCTCAAACTCCTGGGCTGAAGGGTCCCAAACCCACCTTGGCCTGCCATAGTGGTTGGGATTAGAGATGTGAGCAACCGTTCCAGGCCTGCATACCCTTTTCTTCCTGTCTCTGGCTACATAGCTTTAAACATTCTCTTTAAGATATCTCTGTCCCTGACCCCCACCCACCTTGAGTCCTTCCCATTTGCCCTTTAGCAACATCATAGTGAAACTTATCAGTTATTTTTCTGGGTTGTAATTCTATCCGTTCTTCTAGATTATGAGAAGCTTTAGAACAGGGACCATGTTTTCTTCATCTCTGTATTCCTTCCAGTGCTTTGACGTACAGACTCACAAAGCTTTTACTGATGGAATGGTTGGATCCCTTTATGTTATAGATAGATCACGTTGCAAACAGATTCTTTCTATTTCCATTTTTGTAAAAGATGTTTGGTAGCTCCCAGCTTATAGAGTTTTGTTCTTTTTGCTTAGGAATGAACATTTTAGTTATGTTCAGTCATTTGTCCAGCAGTTGAGCACACACACTGAGTTCTTACCAATTGCAAGGCACTTTGTAGGACTAACCACGTGCAATCAACATTGCTTGATTTTTAGTGTCTGATTTTATCACAGACGCAATCATGTCTGTAGGGAAAGTCTTTTTATTATTGTTAGGCCTTTGCGTGTGTTCCCTACTTCATTGTCCAAAAAAGTGTTTAGTTGTCATCCACTAAATGGCACTGCCTTGTTGGTATTTGGGAAATATAAGTAAATGGAATTGCCATTGGTAATAGTTGATTCTGTTCACTCAGAGAAATGATGTAAATACTTAATGAGGAGTAAAATCATGATGTCACAGGAATTGACAAATTTAGCACATATTTATTGCAGAATGCCTGAACTGCCGTTGGTCCATTTGCCATATTTACAAGTTTTAAAGGAAGGCAGGCCAATAATTCAGATTGGATTTGTTCTTGGCTGGTCTTAAAACCATGTAAGGGTTTGCAAATGTTAGTGAATATGTGTGTGAAGGTCATTATGAAGAGGTTTTTGGACAGTACAGATTTTTTTAATAGCAGTTAAACATGACAAAGTATGTAGATTGAATTAAGAACACATTTTATAAAATATTCCCTTTTTTTTTCCTGAGACAGAGTCTCACTCTGTCCCCCAGGCTTGAGTGCGGTGGCATGACCTCGGCTCACTACAACCTCTGCCTCCTGGGTTCAAGCGATTCTCCTGCCTCAGCCTCCTGAGTAGCTGGGACTACAGGTGCCCGCCACCATGCCTGGCTAATTTTTTTTTTGTATTTTTAGTTGAGAGAGGATTTCACCATGTTGGCCAGGCTTGTGTCGAACTCCTGACCTCAAGTATTCCACCCACCTCGGCCTCCCAAAGTGTTGGGATTACAGGCGTGAGCCACCGTGCCTGGCCTATAAAATATTCTTTATAAACATTTTCTTTGTTCTGTTTTGTACTGTTTGCTCAGTTTTCAGGCTTAGCACTAATAGAAACTGATGGGACAACTTATGCTAAATTCAGATACTCAAGAAACTTGCCCTTGTGTCTCTGATCAGATATGGACACAGTATCCAGTTCTTGCTTTAGCACTTGGAAGAAACTTAATCTTTAAGCCTGAAAGTTTAAGTCTTTAGTTGAGCCCCAAAGTAAAGGTGAAAAATTCTACATGCTCAGAGAACAAAACTGACTCTAATCATGATAGCTTGGGACCTAGAAATGGATTCTGTTTAATACGAGGTACTCATCAGTGTTAGCAGGTGTGTTTCTTGACATGTGCAAAGACTTTTTGGGCAGAATACTTTATTTTCTTTGGTGCAAGGTGATTTAGGTTTTAAAATTAAGCTGCATGGAGTTTCATTCTAACTTTTTGTAGACGTGGAAAATAACTTGGCCAAGGCTACATGGTTAGCTTCCAGCACCTTGAGTACTAGAATGTAGCCCTCCTTCCTCTGGACAGTGTCCCCTTTCACCCCGACCCCTGCCCCATGAGAAAGGTTGTCTTGTGTATTGTTGTTTTGTGTTTGCACGTCTGTGTGTGTGTATGGGATAGGAAAGTGGAAAGAGTGATCTGCTTATGTTTGAGAAACTCAATTAGGTATCTAGAGGCTCCTCAACTTATGATGGGATTACTTCCCAATAAACCTATCAAAGTTGAAAAGATTGTAAGCCAAAAATGCATTTAACATAGCTGTTGAACATAATAGCTTAATGCATTTAATATACCTGCTGAACAGAACAGCTTAGCCTCATCTACCTTAAACATGCTCAGAACATTTACATTAGCCTACAGTTGGGCAAAATTATGTAGCACAAAGTGTATTTTATAATAAAGTTTTGACTTTTTCATGTAATTGATTGAATATTGTACTGAAAGTGAAAAACAGAATGGCTATGTGGATATTCAAAGTACGATTTTTACTGAAAGCATATTGCTTTCACACCCTGGTACAGTTGAAAATCGTAAGTTGAGGACTGTCAGTATAGTGAGTACTTGGTGTGTTTTCACACACTTAGCTATATAAACTGGGGATAAAAAGATAGATAAGACACAGCCCCTTTCCTCAAGGAGCCTAATCAAAGTTGAAATAAAAATAATAGTGTAGTATCTGAAGCAGCTCTATGAAATAGAATTTTCTGCAGTCATGGAATTAAATTTTATCTGCCCTGATATGGTAGCCACTGGCGACATGTGACTCGTAAGCACTTAAAATGACTAGTGTAACTAAAGAAGTGGAGTTTGATTCAAATAGTTTAAACTTAAAACTATTTTAATTAAAACCATTAAAATTTAAAAAAATTAAATTTAAATAGTTACATGTGGCGATAGCTACTGTATTGGACAAAGAAGGTCTGAGGCATAAAAGATGAGAACTGTGGTGGTGCTGGTGGGGCCAAACAGGGTATTCAAATATCCTTTGGGGCCGGGCACGTTGGCTCATGCCTGTAATCCAAGCACTTTGGGAGGCTGAGGAGGGCAGATCACCTGAGGTCAGGAGTTCAAGACCAGCCTGGCCAACACGGTGAAACCCCGTCTCTACTAAAAATACAAAAATTAGCCAGGTGTGGTGGCACATGCCTGTAATCCCAGCTACTCAGGAGGCTGAGGTAGGAGAATTGCTTGAACCCAGGCAGCAGAGGTTGCAGTGAGCCAAGATTGTGCCACTGCATTCCAGCCTGGGTGACAGAGCAAGACTCCGTCTTGGGGGAAAAAAACCAAAACAAAACAAAACAAATATTCTTTGGTTAGATGAGCAAACACTACCGTTTTCCATTTTTTGGGGGAGGGGAGAGATGCAGGCAGAACCTGTCTTTCTTTCCTGTAATTCAGGTGTTTGATGGGATCTCTAATAGCGTCTGGTACATAGGTGAATACATTCCTTTTCTGCCACCTTTATTGATGTTTGCCTTATGGGGTCAGTAGGACTGCAACAGAAAAATGAACTGTAGTCCTTTTGCATTTGTTAGTCATGAGGTTATATGGATGAACTTGGTGGACCTGTGTACCTTAAAATCCAGCACAGTTCATTTATTTGCTCAATGTTTTAGCACCCTGTACCCTATTTTTCCGAAGAGAAATAGGCATGCCTTATAATGTATACCTTCCATTGGTATATTTTAAAGTACGTCAACTTAGGTTGCTTTATTTGATCCTTCTCCCAGGTCACTCTAGATAGGCACTGCTGGTATTCTCCCTGTTTTATAGATGGGGAAGCTATGACAAACAAATGCCAGGTGGCCTGGTGCGGTGGCTCACCTGTAATCCCAACATTTTTTGAGGTCGAGGTGGCAGGATTGCTTGAGCTCAGGAGTTTGAGGCCAGCTTGGGCAGCATAATGCGACCTCGTCTCTATAAAATTTTTTTAAAAAATTAGCAGAGCATGGTGACATGCACCTGTAATCTCAGTGACTTGGGAGGGTGAGTGGGCGGATTACTTAAGTCTGGGAGGCGGAGGCTGCTGTGAGCCGAGATCGTGCCGTTGCACACCCCACGCTGGGCTACAGAGTGAGACCTTGTCTCAAAAAAAGAAATGCCAATTGACTTGTCCAAGGTCATATGGTGAGGTATGGAGTCTGTACAAAGGGACGCAGCATTGGACTTTGAGGCAAGAGGTGGAGTTTCTTGTCCCAGCTCTGCTGTTACTTGATATGATCCTGAGCAAGTCATAGCTTTACTTTGTTTCCTTACCTAGTGGTTACTGACATCTGTCTTACTTAAGCTTCTAGGGTTGTTATTGGAATAAAATTAAGTAACATGTGAAAGCTCTTTCAAAATGATCAATTATGCAAAAGTACATTGTGCTCAAGCAAAATCTCAGGTAGATTCCCTCCTTCCCTCCCTCCCTCCCTCCCTTCCTCCCTTCCTCCCTTCCTCCCTCCCTCCTTCCCTCCTTCCCTCCCTTCCTCCCTTCCTCCCTTCCTCCCTTCCTCCCTTCCTCCCTTCCTCCCTTCCTTCCTTCTTTTTTGAGATGGAGTCTTGCTCTGTTGCCCAGGCTGGAGTGCAATGGCGTGATCTTGGCTCACTGCAACCTCTACCTCCCGTATTCAAGCAGTTCTCCTGCCTCAGCCTCCCATGTAGCTGGGATTACAGGCACCCGCCTCCACACCCAGCTAATTTTTGTATTTTTAGTGGAGATGAGGCTTCGCTATGTTGGCCAGGCTGGTCTCAAACTCCTGACCTCAAGTGATCCACCTGCCTTGGCCTCCCAAAGTGCTGGGGTTACAGGCATGAACCACCATGCCCGGCCTCAAGTAGTTTTTTTGTTGTATTATGCTGCTGTCATAACTCATCAGTTAGCATATCGAATACTACTGTACCATAGTGTCATCTTTGATTTCTCTTGTCTTCCTCATTATGAAACTTTCTCTTGGGCAGCCATTGTGTTTTGTTTATATTTGCATTTCTAAATCTAGGACAAATTTGACATGTAGCTGGTGTTTAATGTTTGTTTCATGAAATAACTGATGTCTGGGTATACTTTACAAAGTTTTAAATAATTTTTCTCTTTAATTAGACTTGAAGCTCCTTGGGAACAGGGATGATGTTTATTTTCTGTGCTTGCTGCATAGAAGGCATGTAATAAATATAGGTTGAATCAATTAATGTAATTAATATCAGGCTGTGGTCTTAGAGTGTCTGCCATTGTATTGATTATTTGGATATTTGTCATTTAGACCAAACTTGCATGTTATTTTGTGGTGGTGCTTACAAGCCATAAGCTGTTCCCCAGCACACAGAACCTCCAGAGGGAATTCCTAGAAAATGAGTGCATATAGAGTTGGGAAGGAAATTAAGGGATCTGCAGGGGAGCACTGTTGACTTCTTCCCCTTCTTCCCATCATATTTACTTCTGGAGCATTGAAGATAGAGATTTCTCTGCTAGCAGCTCAGGTTGATAGTAGACAGTCCACTGGGGAGGAGACTCAAGATCCCTAACTTTGCAGTTGAAGTCTTTTATCATCTAACTTCAGTTCTATCTTCATATCTCATTACAGTGCCCAACTTCTCCCAGTTACCTCTCTGATTGCCCTCAACCCTAGCCTATATGGTAGCCACATTGGAGTTTCCGCTTCTGCTATCCCTTCAGTGTATCTTAAACACTTCCCTCAAACTGCTTTAATGGAAATTTAGCTCCTGATGTGTCATTCCTCTGATAAGGTTAAACTTTCTTCTTCTTCTTTTTTTTTTTTTTTTTTTTTTTGAGACAGCGTCTTGCTCTGTTACTCAGGCTGGAGAGCAGTGGTGTGACCCTGGCTCACTGCAACCTCCACTTCCTGGGTTCAAGTGATTCTAATGCCTCAGGCTCCTGAGTAGCTGGGATTACAGGTGTGCGCCACCATGCCCGGCTAAGATAAGGTTAAACTTTTGCTTATTAATTACAAATACTCAATCCTGGCATTTAGAGTCCTTCAAAATTGGTCACTTCTTACCTTTGAAACCTTACCACCTTCTACATATAGCATTCTTTCCTTTCACTCTGGGTTTTCAGTTTCTGGTGCTTTTTTTTTTTTGCTGCCTGAAGCAAGTGTCTTTTCTTTTATGTATTTTCTTTTCTCTTTTATCTGCCCCTTTTTACTCTCACTCTTGTCACCTCAATTTTCTTACCCCTGTCAAAACCTTCCTTCAGTGCACAGTTCATATGCCCTGTATCTGTAGTCTTCCTGAGCTTACTCTGTTGTTTTCCAACTCAGCATATTTTTCAGTCAAAGGTAGTCTTTTTCCTTTGAACTTCCATGGTATCTTGCCTATAGTTTTTTAAAAATACGACATTCAACTGTTTAATGTTCTAACTTATGTTACAGTTGTTATGGTATGTATTATTTTGTTTTCACGCTGCTGTTAAAGACATAACCGAGACTGGGCAATTTACAAAGGAAAGAGGTTTAATGGAGAAATGCTAGTTCCATGTCTGGGGAAGCCTCACAATTATGGCAGAAGGCAAGGAGGAGCAAGTCACGTCTTATGTGGATGACAGCAGGCAGAGAACTTGTGCTGGCAAATTCCGGTTATGTCTTTAATAGTAGGCTGGCCACTGACAATACTGGGCCTAATGGAACTCCCTCTACCAAGTCTGTCACTACACTTTGCCTTCATCCTTTTTTTCCCTAACAGCAACCAAAATGAAATAAAATGAAGTTGTAGGACCTTCATAGTTAGGTTATAAGCCCAGTCCTTGCAGCAAAGGTGGGTTGGGATGACTTCTGGGGCACCAGCAGCTTATACAGAGTATATACTTTACTATCCTCTTTCCCCAAGGATTGTGCTAATTGAGTTACCAAAACTAGTGTATGCCTTTATCTGTGATTAGAGGCATACATTGGACCATAGATAAGTTCTTTTTTAGCTAACATTTTTTTTTTAATCGTGAGTTCAGTTGGTAACATTTAAAGAGTAGGATACTTTGTAGAAATGTCCAGATTTTCTGTGTCTCTTCAAAAATTGGATTATCTGCCAAGTCTTGGTCTTCATTCCTACCAGGTCACAGCTAGAACTGAGTAATAGCTGTAAACAGAGTGACTTTAAACAGAGCTTGTATACTCTCCTTTGCCATAGCACTCACTCTACCCACTTTGCTACCTAATATGTTACATTCCTAAATTGGTGGTTTTCAGTCTTTTCAGATCTTATAAGTGGTAATTAACTACCTTTGTATCCTGAAATTAAGATAATGTATAACTTACTGACTGAGCATGGTGCCTCACACCATGTAATTTCAGCATTTTGAGAGGCTACAATGGGCAGATTGCTTGAGTCCAGGAGTTTGAGACTAGCCTGGTCAACATGGTGAAACCCCCCAAAATACAAAAAATTAGCCAGGCATGAGTTGGGAGGATCATTTGAGCCTGGGAAGTCGTGACAGAGTGAGACCCTGTCTCAAAAACAAACAAACAAAATATATATTAAAAATATATATATAAAAATAAATAAATAAATATATGTATATATATATATATAGCCTACCAACACACAGATTTTTTTGTTTTGAAAAATGAAACTTTCTAACTCTAGTATTAAAGGAAAAGCATTATTGCCCAAATAAAATTAGTATTTCAATAAAAATATGTACAACTATCCTAGAGGGCACAATGAAGTAGGCAGGTACTGTGTCTACTTATAAGTTGAGAAGTAAGACAGTAATACGACACTTTTTCTTTATGTTTGACTCCTTGAAGTAAGGGCTAAGTAAGTATGTATGTAGTTCTTGCGATTGTGTTTCTGACACAAATATGTGGTATTAGCTCAGATACCTCAAGTGTCTTGGCCATTGATTATATGATTTTTCTAGAGTTGCGAACAGTTCTTGGTTCTAAAGATAATGAAGTTCAGTCTTCTTCAATTTACATGAGTAATTGCATTATTGGAAAATTCAGTGTATTAAAATAGTGCAATGTGTTTTGTATTTAAATGTAAATGAAGTTGATTTTTAGGCTTAGACAACTAAGTTCAGAATGATTTTCTAGCAGATGTTCAAAAGTCATGTGAGATGTAGCATAATTGTTCATTGTGCAGGACTGTCTCATGCAGTACAGGATGTCTAGATTTCCTGACTCTGCCTGCAATACCAGCAGCCTGCCCCAATCATTGTGCTATTTCCACGGTGCCACTAGGTGACAGGTTTTTCTATTAAAAACCATTGCCCTAAGCTCTCGATTGGGTCCTTACCTCCTCATCAAAGTTGAGTTTTTGTTGTTTTTTTTTTGTTTTGTTTTGAATGGAGTCTTGCTCTTGTCACCCAAGCTGGAGTGCAGTGGCATGATCTCAGCTCACTGCAACCTCTGCTCCCTGGGTTCAAGCTTCTCGTGCCTCAGCCTCCTGAGTTGCTAGGATTGCAGGTGGCTGCCACCACTCCTGGCTAATTTTTGTACTTTTAGTAGAGACGGGATTTCGCCCTGTTGGCCAGGCTGGTCTCGAACTCCAGACCTCAGGTGATCCCCCCGCCTCAGCCTCCCAAAGTGTTGGGATTATAGATGTGAGCCACTGCGCCTGGCCCTTCTTGTTTGTTTCTAATGTTTATGTTCTCTTCATTGTATTACTTAATATACATATAATTATAATGCATTTCTTTGTCTGTCTGCATTTTGTTAAAGTTTAGCATCTTTTTTTCTGTTACATATATTTTAATATTTTAGCTCAGCTTTTTCATTGTATCCTTTCTGTATCTTTTTTTTTTTTTTTTTTTTTTTTGAGGTGGAGTTTTGCTCTTGTTGCCCAAACTGGAGTGCAGTGGCACCATCTTGGCTCACTGCAACCTCCACCTCCCGGGTTCAAGTGATTCTCCTGCCTCAGGCCTCCCGAGTAGCTGGGGTTACAGGTGCGTGACACCACGCCTAGCTAATTTTTTGTATTTTTAGTAGAGCCATGCCCGGCCTGCATCTTTCTACTTTACATGTTTCTTGAAAACATCTTTCGTTTTCTTTCATTTAATCATTTAAACATTAATACATTTAGAGAATGAAAATTTCTTACGTTTAAAAACTTAAAGTTTGCCAGAAGGATTTAAGAGCTATTAAACCTATTTTGATTGGTCTTTCATAATGTATACTCCTCTCTTCAGAACTGGGAGGGTGGTAGCCATTTCTTAAAAATGCATATTTTCAGGCCCCACCTCAGACCTGCGGAATTGAGCCTTCTCTGAATGGGGCCTAGGAGTCTGCATTTTCAGCTAGACCCTTTCCTCCCCCTACAATAGAGTTTGAGAGCTAGTTTGTCCTTTTTTTTTGGCCTTCTTAAAACCTGTTTTTTTTCAGTAATGTGCTGTCTGTGATGGACACTGAATATTAAATATTCCTTTAATATTTGGAAATCATCCAGCTTTTATTTTTACTAGTAATTAGCTTCAAACAAATGAACATTTTTCAATTTATATTTGAATATAACATGCACATTTTTGGGCATACTTTAGTGGAATAGAGGGAATATTCTTTTTCCTATCGGTAAACCTTGACACTCTGAAACACATGTTCAATGTCCACTATGTGCCAGGGACTCAGACTTCCAGGTGGCGAGGTCGCCATTCAAAAAAGGCTGACACTTTTGTGGTTAATATATCTGTACACTACTAACGAATGAGCTAATGGGCAGCTTAATATGAACAGCCAGTAACAGGCACTCAACTGAGAGGAGTTGGTCTTAGGAGTCAAGAAAGGTTTTACCGAAGAGAGGACATTTGAGTTGGGCTTTGAAGGCTGACTACTTTATAAGGTGGATCAAAGCAAGGAGTGCCAGTTCAGTCAGTGAGAGTAGCATGATCAGTGACCTAGGGTAAGAAAGAATTTGCTGGGTTTGAGCAATCATCAGTAGTTCTTTGTGACCGATGCTTGGGATGTTTGTGGGAAAGTGACAGTAGAAGATGAGGCTGGCATGGTGGTATATGCAGTTCCCATTAGAATTCTAGCAAGGCTTTATTGTTGATTTTTTTGATTTGGATAAAGGTCAAATTGTATACTGAAGAATAAATGCCTAGAAGACAATAAAGTTTTGGAAAAGAAACATTGTATAAAACCACTGAACTTAAATCATTATGGATTAGCATGGGAATGGACCAGTAGTTGAACAGAAGTTTCATAAATTGTAGAATAAATGAAAATTTAGTATATGACAGAATTAGTATTTCAGTTTAGTGCAAAAGAATGTATTTTTAAGAGGTGATGCTGACACAACTGACCATACATTTAGAAGAAAGTAAAATTGGACTTTCCTACGCCACTTACGGAAATAAATTCCAGATGAGTATAAAAGTTAAGTGTGAAAAATTGTACAGTTATCGTGCAGGAAAATCTAGGAGACTACATATTCACATTAGGATCATGTTTTCAAATGTTTGGACTAAGACCTATAATAAGAAATGTATTTTCTATTGTGACCCAGATCATATGCATATATTACGAAGGAAACAAGTTTCACAGAAACATTTCTTACCTTTACTATGTGTGATGCCCTTATTGTACATCCTGTTCCATCTAATTAAAACAGAAGTATTATCCATAACATTTATTTCATGTCCCACGGTTTGAAAAACATTGATAGTTTTGTGACCCACAGTTTGAAAAACATTGATAGAGGGGATGGGAGAGAGAAACCTTCTAAGCCAGACTCAAAGCCAGAAGCTGTAAAATAAAAGTAAATATTTGACTAGAACAATGAAATTTTATTTTATACCTATCAAGTTGACAGATAAATAAATAATGCTGATTTTTGGCAGGGAGTAGGGTAAATGAGAGAATGGCTCTTATCTGTTCCTAATGTAAATGGTAATTGTTATGGCTTTTTTTGGTAAGCAATCTGGTAATACCTAATACCATTAAAAGCACATATACCCTTTTACCTAGGAGTTTAACTTGAGAACTTATTCCATAGAAGTAAAAAGGACACTGCTTAAGGGTATATTAACAAGTATGCTTATTGCATCATTATTTCCTAGTGACGAAAAAATGGGGAATGAAGTGAATGCACATCATTAGGAGACTGGTTGAATAAATTAGGCCATATAAATGCCATGGAATATTACTCAGCCATTAAAAAGAATCTGTTATTAATACGAAGGATATTCATGAGGTACCTGTACAATCCTTAGCTATGCATGTATGTGAGTTATTTTAATATGATTGAACCTGGGCACAGTGGCTCATGCCTGTAATCCCAGCACTTTGGGAGGTTGAGGTGGGTGGATCACCTGAGGTTAGGAGTTTGAGACCAGCTTGACCAAAATGGTAAAACCCCATCTTTGCTAAAAATACAAAAATTGGCTGGGCATGGTGGCATGCTCCTGTAATCACAGCTACTTGGGAGGCAGAGGCAGGAGAATCACTTGCACCCGGGAGGTGGAGGTTGCAGTGAGCCAAGATTGCGCCACTACACTCCCGCGTGGGTGACGGCAAGACTCCATCTAAAAAAAAATTGAGTTAAAGTTTTGAGTGGCGCAAAATACAGGAGGGAATAGGCAAATGGGATCTAATTAAACTCCAGAGCTTCTGTGCAGCAAAAGAAACAATCATTAGAATGAACTGGCAACCAACAGAATGGGAAAAAATTTTTGCAACCTACCCATCTTACAAAGGGCTAATATCCAGAATCACAAAGAACTAAAATAGATTTACAAGAAGAAAACAAACCCATTCCAAAGTGGATGAAGGATATGAACAGACACTTTTCAAAAGAAGACATATATGAGGCCAATAAACATATGAAAAAATGCTCATCATCACTGTTCATTAGAGAAATGCAAATCAAAACCACATTGAGATACCATCTCACACCAGTTAGAATGGCAATCGTTAAAAAGTCTGGAGACAACAGATGCTAGAGAGGATGTGGAGAAATAGGAACACTTTTACACTGTTGGTGGGAGTGTAAGTTAGCTCAACCATTGTGGAAGACAGTGTGGCAATTCCTCAAGGATCTGGAAATAGAAACTCCATTTGACCCAGCAATGGCATGACTGGGTATATACCCAAAGGATTATAAATCGTTCTGTTATAAAGACACATGCATACGTATGTTCATTGCAGCACTGTTTATGATAGCAAAGACCTGGAACCAACCCAAATGCCCATCAATGATAGACTGTACAAGGAAAATGTGGCACACATACACCATGGAGTACTATGCAGCCATAAAAAACGATGAGTTTGTGTCTTTTGTAGGGACATGGATGAATCTGGAAGCCATCATTCTCAGCAAACTGGCACAAGAACAGAAAAACACTGCGTGTTCTCACTCATAGACGGGTGTTGAACAATCAGAACACATGGACACTGGGAGGGGAGCATCATACCCTGGGGTCTGTTGTGGGGGTGTCTAGGGGAGGGACAGTGGGGGGTGGAGAGGTTGGGGAGAGAGAACATGGGGAGAAATGCCAGATATAGGTGACAGGGGGTTGGAGGCAGCAAACCACCTTGTCATATATGTACCTATGCAACAATCCTGCATGATCTGCACATGTACCCCAGAACCTAAAGTACAATTTAAAAAAAAAAGATGTTAACAGGGTTACTTCTCTAACAATGATATAAGGAAGCTGAAAAAAAAAAAAGATGTTAATAACGTTGTCTGTTAAGGAAGTAAATTATTTGGACAGGGAATGAAGCCTAACAAAAAATGAAAAGGGTGAAAAACCACACTACAACAGAAATCCCTGTAGCATAATATGCATTTGTGTAAGAGTCTATACAGTGTGCATATATTTATACTATATGTATATGTATGTAGTATATACATAAGTATGTGTATATATGTTAATTTTAAAAAGCAGGAAAAAATATGTGTGGAAATTAGTTGTCTTTTGATGGTGATGGCTCCCTATCAGAGCTTTCCCTTTTCTCCCTTATATTGTTGAGAGTACTTATTTCAGGGGGACACCAGGATATCCTTGGGGGAATTCCTTATAAATCATGAGGAAACTGAGGCAATTTTAGTAGTCAGATGCATTTGTCCTTCCTTTGAATTGTCAGTGCCTTGTTAGATGATGGTCCATTCCTCCTGCCTTCCCATTTTCAGGGAAATATCCAGAGAAGGAAGAGGAGAAGGAGGAGGAGGAGGGAGATTACAAGATCTTTATAGGGTCACTGAAGGGTACTTGGGCCCAGAGTCCTTCAGATTCCAAAGGAAGCTGAGTAGATTGAATTGGATGGGAGGGAAAGTGTATGGATTCCTAATGTATGGAAAGGAGAAAGAAAGGTAGTTTGGGACCACACTGTTAATGACTTTGACTCTCATACTAAAGAGTTTCATTTTCATTCTTTAAGTCTGTGATTCTCAAATGTTGTATGCTCTTCTTTTTTAAAAATATTCTTTAAATATTTTTCTTTATACTTCATTAGAGTTGTAGTCTTAGAAAAATGTCATATACTGTTGATGTTTGGTGAGCTGGGATGACGTTTCTCAGGATAAAATTAAACAATGCCAGTCTCTTTCCAGTTGAAGGACAAAGTAGCTTTTGGTGATAGACCTTTTTTTTTTTTGAGATGGAGTCTTGCTCTGTTGCCCAGGCTGGAGTGCAATGGTGTGGTCTTGGCTCACTGCAACCTCTGCCTCCTGGGTTCAAGTGATTCTCCTGCCTCAGCCTCCCAAGTAGCTGAGACTGCAGGTGCCCTCCACCACACCTGGCTAATTTTTGTATTTTTAGTAGAGACAGGGTTTCACCACATTGGCCAGGCTGGTCTTGACCTCCTGACCTTGTGTTCAGCTTGGCTCGGCCTCCCAAAGTGCTGGGATTAGAGGCGTGAGCTACTGCGCCTGGCTAGGTATAGAACTTTTTAAACATTGTTAATAACTATGTAGTTTGCTTAAATTGCTTGCTGGGCAAACAGATTTCAGAACAAGTAGAAAGTGGAAGTTAACAGAAATGAATTGGAAAGGGCTAACCATCATTTATTCTTTTTATGAGTATGGCATTTATGGTTGTACTATTTACATTGCATTCATACAGATATGTTTTCTGCAGCTGACATCCCTCATATGTGCAGTAGACTTAACATATCGTTTCATGGAGCGTGTACAGCATAGGCAAGAGCAGTACATGCCCTGGACAGTGTATAGAATAGGCAGAGGCAGCACGTGTGATGGCTAAGAGCATATGCCCTGGAGCGTAACAGATGTGGGTTGAAAACCAGCTCTGGCTAGGTGTGGTGGCTCACACCTGTAATCCCAGCACTTTGGGAGGCAGAGGTGGGTGGATCACCACCTCAGGTCAGGAATTCGAGACCAGTCTAGCCAACATGGTGAAACCCCGTCTCTTCTAAAAATACAAAAATTAGCTGGGCATGGTGGCATGCACCTGTAATTGCAGCTACTTGGGAGGCTGAGGCAGGGGAATTGCTTGAACCTGGAAGGCAGAGGTTGCAGTGAGCTGAGATTACACCACTGCACTTCAGCGTGCCTGGGCAACAGAGCAAGACTCTTGTCTCAATGAAAACAAAAACAAAAAACCCTAGCTCTACCCTGTTATAACTTTGAAGCTTCAGGTAAGAAGCAAATCTTTCTGTGCTCTAGCATCTTCATCTGTGAAACAGGGATAATGTTACTGAATGTTCATAGGGTTGTTGTAGTGATATGAGTAGCATGTAGTAAATGCTTAATAAGTGGCAGCTCTTAATATGTTTCCTGAAGAACACTGTGACTTACCAGTGTTCCACTACTGAACGGTTCAGCACCACTATTGCAGAGGATGAGACAGTCTCAAAGAATTTTTAAGTGGAATTTGAGGACAGTGCTGAGACATTGCAGGGATACGTATCCAGCAGATAGTAGGTGCTCTGAAATTGTTGACTGCAAATCTGGGTCTTAGTAAATTCTCCTCTGTCTCCCCTTCCTACTTAGGCCATTCCATTCTCCCATGTTTTTCTATCTTGAAACCATTGAATAAGAGGGTTCCTTCATGCTATGAATGTCCCATATCTGATCATGTTATTCCCCTGCCCATTCGCTGTTTTCTCCAGCTCTGCCCCAGGGCTTCTGAGGGCTCTTGTAGCTTCAGAGAGCTTCAGGATCTGCCTTCCTATCTAATCTCACCCTGAGGTTCTGGGACATTCCCAAAACATTTAGATACATTTTTTCTGTCTTCAGAGGCAAGATGTTTGCAGCATTCTTTATCATGCCAAAAGTCTATACATCTGTTTTACTTATTTCTATTAATTTCCAGTAGTATAATTTGACATGCATTTCTGTTTTGTCTTTTCAGGTGCCATTTGGATTGTACTTTAGTGGCACAATGTACTCTGAGTGGAGGTCACTGCATTTGGTGATTCAGAATGATAAAGGCCATACCAGTGTGCTGCACAGCTATCCAGAGAGCGTTGGGCGAGAGGTGGCAAATGCTGTAGTCCGTCCTCTTGGGCAGGTGTTAGGTACCCCTTCAGTGGCTGGTAGTGAGAGTTTGTTAAAAACTGACAAAGAAGTAAGTGTTTCTACATTTCATTCTATTATAAGAAAATGTACATTTGTTCTTGAAGAATTTGTTTAATGTTGACTTTTTTTTTCTTTTTTTTTTGAAAAGAGCTGTAATAGAATAACATCAGCTTTCTAATGGACTTCTGCCCAGTATAGTGTGACTTGCAATTTTGATCTTGTTTGAGTTGAAGGCTGGGACTCGGAGTTTGTGGAGGTTATGAGAAATGAGTTGTACTGTTTTGCTGCTGGGATTTTTTACTAATTATGGTTAATTCTCCACTTGAGCTAAAGGCAAAGACAGAGACTTGAATGTCAAACCCTTTCCCCAAAGCTCTAGCCTCAGTCTTCTTATTTCCATTTAGAGTGTGTTTAGAAGGCTTCATCCCTACCTCGAGATGGCCTCTGACTGAAGACTGATCTTATGTCGAGTTGAAAACGTGTATGCTATGCTTAAGCTCTTCCCTGTCCCTATCCCTACCTACCCCTTCCTGGCTTCCAGATTTAAGAGTGATGCAGAGAAGCCAAACCCTTCTGGCCTAAGCCTAGGTGATTGGAATTGGGGTTGTGTTTGCTGTTTCTTTTTTTTTGACACAGAGTCTTGCTTTGTCACTCAGGCTGGCATGCAGTGGCATGCCACTGTAGCCTCAGTCTTTGTGGGCTCAAATGATTCTTCCATGCCAGTGAGTCCCAAGTAGCTGGAACTACATACAGACATGTGTCACCACACCCAGCTAATTAAAACAAAATTTTTATAGAGATGGTGTTCTCACTATGTTGCCCAGGCTGGGTGTTTGCCGTTTCTAAAGGTAGGGGCTCTTGGAATGGCTTGCCCTGAAGCTGGCCCTTTGTTCTTGGGTTCAGCGGCCTGGGCTGAAGTTAAATTGTCACTGGGAAGGTGTGAAGGGGCCCTGAGAACGGAGTGATAGAGGACCTTGCTAGTATAAATTCTGGCTAAGATGCAGGATTAAAACTTTGTCTCTTGTGTTGAAGAAGCTCATGCAACCTTCAGAGTTCGTGTTTAGCAAAACCTGTACTGTATTTCTCAGACCCTTTTTTCTGTTTGCTTTTTGGTTTCTTATGAAGGAGAGATTAGACTTAGATATAAGACTAAAGCTTGTAGTTCTAGGGGCAGTTATCCCTCAGCCATGGGTCACTGAAGAGTAAAGGTCCTCAGCATTTTCTCTCTTCAGAGGACCCTAGATTTATCTCTGAGGATTTGCACAGGCCCTAGTGGTTCTCCTCCTGGTGCGTTTGGGATTCCTTATTGCCTTCTGGGATGAGATGGTATATGAGTAGATAGAGGTGCTCTGGTACAGCCCTTGTTTTTCTCCTTTCTCACCCTTGAAAAGAGATGAGAATTACTGTGTCCTCTAGAATTATAAAATTAAACGATTGTGTGAAGATACCACCAAAGATATCTTCTCGTTGGTTTTTCATCTGATAATTAGGGACCTGCAGTGTCTTTTAGAATCTCTTCTCTTATGTGGCTAAATCTTGCTACACCCTGCTCCAAATTTGTCACAATTCCACTGTGCTGTTATAGGCTTCTTTATTATTTATGCAGTTAAACCATATATTTCCTACCCTTAGCCTTTGTAGTTGCTTTTCAGCTTAAAAATTTAATATGTATATTTATGTTGTTGGATTTGATTTTGGTTTTAAGCTGTTGAAGTCTTTTTGAATCTTGAATTTCTGTCCAACAAGTTGGCCATCCTTTTTAGCTTTGTGATGTCTACAGATGATCAACATATACTGTTTTTCTTTTTTTTCCCCCTTAAGTTAAAATCTTAGCAGAGCCTTTGGCATGCCACTGAGCACCTTTTTCCAAAATTATCTTGGCACATTAATCTACTGTTACTCTGTTATGTGATATCTTGACCTGTTGTAAATCTAGCCATTCTACCATTCTCTGGGCTATATGTTTCCATCTTGTCCACAAGGAGATCCTGGGTCTGTCCAGATTGCTTGCTAATACCCAGATACCCATTTGCCAGAGAACTCTGTTAATGGCATGGTGAGAATAGCTTCAGATTTCTAGTTGGAAGACCAGGGTTCAAGTTTTCAGCTCCACTTTTTATAAACCAGTGACTTGTGCCAAATTGTTTAATCTTGCTAAGCTTCTGTTTTCTTATGTATAAAGTAAGGGTAGTTTACTCTGTCTACACAGGGTTATTGTGATGGATAGGTGATATTTATGAAAGTGCTTTGTAAACTGCAAGGACTACATTGTTGTCAGCCCTCTAAATAGTAACCCTATTAATAAAAGAATGAAGCTTATTTGGCATGACTTGATCCTTTTGAGCAAGTTGGGTCTTGGATCATGCTTCTCTTTTTTGTTGTTGTTGTTGTTGTTGTTGTTGTTGTTTTTGAGACAGAGTTTTTGTTCTTGTTGCCCAGGCTGGAGTCCAGTGGGGTGATCTCGGCTCACTGCAACTTCCGCCTCCCGGGTTCAAGTGATTCTCCTGCCTCAGCCTCCCGAGTAGCTGGGATCACAGATGTGCATCACAACACCTGGCTAATTTTGTAATTTTAGTAGAGACGGGGTTTCTCCATGTTGGCCAGGCTAGTCTCGAACTCCTGACCTCAGGTGATGTGCCCGTCTTGGCCTTCCAAAGTATTAGGATTACAAGCGTAAGCCACCGTGCCCGGCCTCATGCTTCTCTTTTATAAGTGTTCACTGATTGCTTAGTAATTTGTCTCAAAGTTTTGTTTGGAATTCACTTAAACTTTCCGGTTTACAATGTCTGGAATGCAGTTTCCTCCTTTTTTGCAAATTAAGGTTTCTCATAGATGGAGACATAATAGCTCAGATGATGGTAGAATAGCTGGGTTTATAAGATACTGCAATGACAATAATAGTAGACTAATGTGCCAAAATCATTTTGGAAAAAGGCACCCAGTGGCATCTTCTAGTTGGAAGACCAGGATTCAAGTTTTCAGCTCCACCTTTTATACACCAGTGACTTGGGCCAGATTACTTAATCTCTACAGTTCTTTACGACTGCAGGCAGTGGTTCAGCAGTCTCTTAGATAAGTTCTCTCAGTCCCTAGGATTTGATTCAGGTAGGTCAGTAGGCTGGGACTCATTCATTGCAGCTAAATGCTTTGTTAAGATCTTACCCAGCTTCAATCCTTTCTCAGCTGTGTTTGTTCTTAATTTTAAGAATTTTTTTTTTTTTGGCATAGAAAACAGTTGTAAAATGAGAGTCAAACAGTTCCTCTTTCTTCCTTTTGTTTGTTCATTTGCATAATCTGGAGATGGAATGTGACTGACTATATGATTTTCTAAATACGACATATACTCATACACATTAAGTGAAGAAAAAACTCTAAAATGTTCTGTTTTTGCATCTCTAATCTCTATGGAAAATTGAAATGACCTGTATTTTACTTTTTAGTTCACAGAGCAAATAATAATAATATCTAAAGGGTAAAAACCAGCATAGGCTTAATATTTAAAAATAAGTAATTTATTTTCTTCTTAAATCTTTTGCTTGGGAAATTGTATGTTTGATATGTGAAAAATGCATTCTCTAGAATAAATCTGATATTTACATTGAGACGAATATACTGTCAGTTTAAGGGCTTTTGGCAATAAAAGAGGTTAACATTTTAAATCAGTCTACTGAGATAGGCATGTGTAATAATTCTATGTGGATATTTTCTTTTGTCTAGGTAAAATGGACCATGGAAGTAATTTGCTATGGACTGACCCTTCCGTTGGATGGAGAGACTGTAAAATATTGTGTTGATGTATATACAGACTGGATTATGGCTTTAGTGTTGCCGAAAGATTCTATTCCATTGCCAGTTATTAAAGAGCCAAATCAATATGTTCAAAGTATACTAAAACACCTGCAAAATCTTTTTGTACCAAGGTAAGCTATACCTGTCTATCTTGCCCATTAACAGGGTCATAGTAAAATATTTATAAATGTTACTGTAGTATAAGGAGCTGATTTCATTGTTTGTAATCTGAACAGTGATTCCGTGTGTTCAATTAAAGATTGTATTAATGTGAATGTTAGGAGAGATGGGCTTATGTAATGTTTACTAGGAGTTTTTAACAGGTATATGTTCTTTAAAGATTTTTGGCTTTGCTTCTAAAATCTCATAACTGTTAAGTATTAAAATACTATAACATCTTTCCCTTCTACTCAAAAAAATATATACTTTTGCCTATCACAATTCTTGCCTCTCTTTAGGCTAAAGACAACTAAGGGAAATGCATCTACCTTAAGAAGCATCTTTCCTGTGAGAGAATGAAGACACTTGAAATTATTATGGGCAAATTTGTGTTAAGCCAAAAAATTCCTCTTGATAGTTTGTTACTGATTTTTTTTTCCACCTTCTGAGGCAAGGGCCTTAAGTATCATAATGTAGGATACCTTTAAGGAGCAGTAGGGCATGTCTCCTCTTGGTAAAGTTCTGGTTAGGGTTTTTGGTCTGTCATATGGTGAGGGACTTTGAAAACCAGCTATGTAAGTTTTAACTTTATAAATATACAGGGAAGATTACTTTGGAAAATCTGAATTAAAAAAGAAGTTTCCATTAAGAACTCTGGTCTGTAGGCTCAGGGGTAAACAGCATGAAATGCCTGCTGTAGTCTGGCTCCTGAACAGACTAACTGTTCTTAATTCCGCATGAGTGCTGCTCTTTAATCAGACTCACACATCAAACATTCCCCTAAGACCTCTTAAAGATCTTTCCCATCATGATGTCTTTTTGTCTTCTTCCTTCTTCTCTCCATCACTACATCTCATTCTTGTTGGTTCTTTAAATCTGCCTTGTGAGGAAAAGTGCTACCTGACCACTCAGTCCCGCAGTGATTGCACCTGCTCTGAACCTGTATGATACTTTCTGCATCACTCTTGTACCTCTCACTGTTTTGTTGATTATCTTTTAAAATGTGTGTCTCCTTTCCCCATCTAACCAACTTGAAGGCAGGAACTGTGTTGCCTATTTTTTAGGCTTCCACAGTACCTGCGCCAGTACTGGTATTTTAGTACTTAGTACTTATCTTAGGTGTGAATTAAACACATGTTGCTATTATTTATTAATTTCAAATGGAGTTAAAAACAGGAAATGGGCTGGGCACAGTGGTTCACACCTGTAATCCCAGAACGTTGGGAGGCCAAGGCCTGTGGATCACCTGAGGTCAGGAGTTTGAGACCAGCCTGGCCAACATGGTGAAACCCTGTTTCTACTAAAAATACAAAAATTAGCTGGATGTGGTGGCACGTGCCTATAATCCCAGCTACATGGGAGGCTGAGGCAGGGAGAATTGCTTGAATCTAGGAGGCAGAGGTTGTAGTGAGCCGAGATCGTGCCACTGCACGCCAGCCTGGGTGACAGAGTGAGACTCCATCTCAAAAACAAAAACAGAAACAAAAAACCCAAATGAAACAGGAAGTGTTTGGTAATACTTAGAATACTGTTTATAAGCAGATTCTTCTAAAATGGTATAATAGTTGTAATGCTTTCTTGTTATCTTATTTAGCAGACTACTGGGCTTTTTCTTTGTGCCTGGGACAGTCTCATGAGTAGTATTGTTACTCTGTCTCTTTCTTCTTTGTAACGCTACTACTTCTCAGTGCTCAGTTAATTTATATAGATGAAAAAAATTAATGGCATTTGAGTTAATTAGGCTTGCACCTTTACTTTACTCTTTTAAGAAACACGACTACCTTATAAATTGTTTTGCTATTTAGTAATTACCTTGTTTTCTCAAAAGTGTGTCTGCATAAGTGTTAGTAAGTTCTGAGAGGGTACTCAACTGAGAATAAGAGTTCTCTTCCTGGCCAATGTTTTAGGAAAATTAGCTGAATATTTTCAATGCTAAGTATTGGTGTTATGATCTAATTTCTTATTATTTGAAGTTTTAGTTATTTATTTGATTCTGATAGTTCACAAAACTATCATCTAAGTTTACTTAATTAGTTGTTTTTATAAAAATTGGCAGTCAAAATAGGGGGAACTGCCTTTACCATTTTGCTAGAGATTATGTCAGAATGAATGTAACCTTTTTCTTTTGCCCATCAGTTTGATTTTTATCTGTAATTGAGTGAAGAGTAAATCATCTTTTGAAGTTGATTAAAGTTTTGATTGCTCACATATACTATGCTGTACTTTATTTATTATTATTAT
This sequence comes from Cacajao melanocephalus, assembly GCA_963573385.1. Taxonomy (NCBI): domain Eukaryota; kingdom Metazoa; phylum Chordata; class Mammalia; order Primates; family Pitheciidae; genus Cacajao; species Cacajao melanocephalus. Next base: position 77,602 of record CAUYLG010039176.1, on the reverse strand, counting down.
ATTTTTAAGATGGGGTTTCACCATGTTGGTCAGGCTGGTCTTGAACTCCCGACCTCAGATGATCCCCCCACCTTGGCCTCCAAAGTACTTAGATTACAGGCGTGAGCCACCACACCCGGCCTCTACTGTATTTTAAAAAAACATAATATTGTTCTAAAGCAGGGTTAACAAAGAGCCAGATAGCATTTTAGGCTTTGCAGGTCATATAGTGTTGCAGTTATTCAATTCTGCTGGTATGGCATGAAAGCAGCCATAGACAATATGTAAATGAATGATCATTGCTGTGTTCCAATACAACTTTATTTACAATATGGATAGTAGGCCAGATTTGTAAACTCTATTTACAATAAAAGATAGCAGGCCAGATTTGACCCATTGGCCATCATTCACCGTCACTCTTCTAAAGCAGTTTTTCTGGAGATCACAAGTTACTTTTTAAAAAGTAACTTGATATTTTTGACAGGGAAATGTCTGGTGTTTAGCTCTTCTGTTTGTTTTTATGTAAAGGTTACCTTGTTTCTTTTAGCTTTAGAATGTTGGACCCTGTGCCTGAATTTAGGCCTTCTGAGTGAGGAGGAGCCTCAGTACCTGAGGAACAGGTATTTCCTTTCCTGCCATTGGGCAAATGCCTGGAAATGGTAGGTAGGCCTAAGTTACAATGTAGGAGGCATGCGCTCTTGGAAGAGTATCAGTCCCAGGGCCATTAGTGGTATTTTTATTTCTTATTCTGGACTTCCTTTTATATTACATAGTTAGATTTGGGGCTATTATATAGTTTTTTTATTCTTCTTCGAGTAAGCCAAAGCAATAGACACAGGCTTGAACCTTAAAGCTTTACATGGACTAGATCCACCTTTAGCTGAATGTGGAACATCTCCCCGCTCCTGGGGGTGTTTGGCTCTTCCTGGGCAATTTTCTCGTCATTTTGCCTTAGGTCTGACTACTTTAGGGAAAACTTAGTGGTGTTGTTTGCTTGCAACTCTAGGGTAAGTGTCTGTTCTCTGCATCATAGCCCAGAATCTGAGAATCTCTATTCTAAGGTTGGGTTGAGAGTTCTAAGGGAACCCACTTTGTTTTCTGGAATTTCTTGAGGAAACTCCCCAATCTGATTCAGATATGTTTCTATCAGTTCTTTGTGACAAATGATAATACGTAGAAACTTGACCTCAAGATTTACTTCGGTAATACTAGATACTTCTGTTGGGTTTTCCATAAGAGGTCTGGAGGTCAGCTTCTCATTTGCTAATACAGTGGGTTTCCTACTATTTTCAAGATTCTCAGTGGTCTACTTTGGAAAGTAGGGGTAAGGGGTGATAGGGCCTGGACTTCTATCTTCCTCTTCAATCCTAGCCAAACTACTTTGATCTTTTTTTTTTCCTTTTTGAGATGGAGTCTCGCTCTGTTGCCTAGGCTGGAGTGCAATGGCGTGGTCTCGGCTCACTGTAGCCTCCACCTCCTGGGTTCAAGCAATTCTCCTGCCTCAGCCTCCCAAGTAGCTGGGATTACAGGTGCCCACCACCACGCCCGTCTAAATTTTGTATTTTTAGTAGAGACGGGGTTTCACCGTATTGGCCAGGCTGGTCTTGAACTCCTGACCTCGTGATCTGCCTGCCTCAGCCTCCCAAAGTGCTAGGATTACAGGCGTGAGCCACCATGCCTGGCCTGATGTGTTTTACAGATCATTCTTTATAAGATTTCCCCTGGAAAAAATGGTCTTGCAGTGAGTTTTACAACTGTTGTTTCAGGGTATCCTGGGAACCTTGGAGTTTCCATCTTTGGCTAAGTGTCTTTTTCTAAAATTAGAGCAGCAGTAGCAGGTATTCATTTCTGAAGCAATGCCTACATACCTCATCAATTTTGGGGACATATTAGGCTATTCTATCCATCCCATAGGCCTTCTCTAGCAGACCTTAGCTTCAGAGGGACTGTGAGGACTGTAAAATCACATGCAGAATTCTTGGCAAATTTGTATTTTAAAAATTTAAAAAGAATACAAAGACTGTTCTGCTTCAATGTGAGCAGCAAGGGTGGCTGTGAGTATTTACTCTTTCATTCAACGAAAACCTATTGAGTGCCTGCTAATCCGCGTTAGGCACATGCTAGACATAGAAAATCCAGAAGTGAAGTTTATGTTCGAATTCCCACCTTCCTCCCAGAAGCTTTCCAAGTTCTCGTAGGAGTGGTAGGTTTAGATCCCGGAGTGCTGAACTGTACAATGAATAAGTAGTAGCTTTAAACTGCAGAAAGTATGCCTAGCTCTCTCTGCTGATACTGTTAGGGAGCTTCATTGGACCACTGCTTGCCACGTCCATGAGTCACCTGTCCTAAAGCTGTTGCTGTCTCTCCTCCAGGCTTGTCAGTGATATCTGTCTGTCTTCTTCAGACAGGAACAGGGTTCCAGTCAGATTCGACTATGCTTACAGGTCCTGAGAGCCATTCAGAAACTGGCCCGTGAGTCATCTCTCATGGCCCGAGAAACCTGGGAAGTCTTACTGTTGTTTCTTCTGCAGATTAATGACATACTTCTGGCCCCACCAACTGTTCAAGGTTTGTTTATTTTATTTCTAATTTATTTCTGAGCTCCAAATACAGTTCATCTTTAAACTTAGTGAGTGGTAGACTCATTGGGGATTTAGATTTTGGCATGACAGTTTACAAACGAAAGTTAACAATTCTTAGAATGGAAACCCTCAGGCACAATATAACTTTAGCACTAATGAAATTATTTTACCTTTAATAATGATTTTGCTAATGTAAGAAGGAACTCAGTAAATTATGCATGTTTAATAATAATGGGAACGGTAGCTTATTTAATATGTTAGGATAGGCTGGGCATGGTGGCTCACACCTGTAATCCCAGCACTTTGAGAGGCCGAGGCAGGTGAATTACCTGAGGTCAAGAGTTCGAGACCAGCCTAGCCAACATGGTGAAACCTCGTCTCTACTAAAAATACAAAAATTAGCTGGATGTTGTGGCGGGTGCCTGTAATCCCAGCTACTCGGGAGGCTGAGACAGGAGAATGGCTTGAACCTGGGAGGTGGAGGTTGCAGTGTGCTGAGATTATGCCATTACAGTCCAGCCTGGGCAACAAGAGTGAAACTCTGTCTCTCAAAACAAAACGAAACAAAATGTTAGGATAGAGCCTATATGAGAAACAACTGGCCGGGCATGGTGGCTCACACCTGTAATCCCAGCAGTTTGGGAGGCCGAGGCAGGCGGATCACCTGAGGTCAGGAGTTTGAGACCAGCCTGGCCAACATGACGGAATCCAGTCTCTACTAAAAGTACAAAAATTAACTGAGCGTGGTGGTGGGCACCTGTAATCCCAGCTACTCAGGAGGCTGAGGCAGGAGAATCGCTTGAACCTGGGAGGCGGAGGTTGCAGTGAGCCGAGATCACGTCACTGCACTCCAGCCTGGGTAACAAGAGCAAGACTCCATCTCAAAAAAAAAAAAAAAAGAAACAATCAATTAAATTAGAACCTATAGATAATGTATTACAACTTTGATCACTACAAGTAGTTATCAAAGTAGAGTCTGAAAACTTGATAGTGACAGAAGATATTTTACTCAGCAAGTGAAACCTCCAAAGTCTTTATTCTATTTGGAAGTGTGCCAGTTTGCTAGCTGTTACAATGCCTCCAGTTTTGTAAGACTTTACAGTGTATTTCAGAAGCCCTGCTTTGTATGTCATAGCACAATATATACAAACTATAAGTTGATCGTCTAGTTCCAAGTTCTCTTGCTTATTTATTGGTGTACTCTCTTTTCTAACACATATGAGTGTGCTAGTGCTCTCACACAGATGCAGTGTTCAGGGAAATATTTAAAAGGAAGCATAGAATTTCAGTTGTCAGAGGGGACACCATGATAGGAATACTCTGTCTGGTATTGACAGTAGCTGGACAGTCATTGATTCATCACCTCTCTGCTACTTACTCCCCATGCCAGGGATCTCAACAGCATGAGGCACACAGTTCATCCCCTTCTTGGGCTCTTTGTTGTTGAAACTTTGGTTTTGCTTATTCGAAACACACATTCTTACAACTTTTCCTGTGAGTCCCAACTTTACCTTCTACAGCTAGGCAGTGTAAAGACCACTGCTGTTTTTCCTCCTGGTTCCAGGGCTTAGAACAGGGGAACAGCCCTATTTTCATGGTCAAGGCTCTGTCCTTCCCAGCACCAGTCCTTTTGCTCCATTATTTCTCTCTGTCTCTCTCTCCCTTGAAGGGTGGCTTTCAAATACTTGGAGCATTGTATGGCAAAGTCTGGAAGTAAAAAGACATGGGTGTTTGTTCTGATTCCGTCACTTACTGGCTGCATGAAGTCAGAGAAGTTACTTAAACTTTCTGAATCTAAGTTTTCTCATCTTCAAAATGGGTATAATTGGCAGTTAATATTAGGTATTGCAGATACCTATCCTACAGAATTAATGTGAGGATTATATGAGGTCACTTGTATGAACTATTTGGCATAGATACTGACTCTCAGTGATCAGTCATCGTAGACAGTCATCCTTGTCCTTCTTCCCTGTGTCCCTCTGTCCCCTTGCTGGAGGATTAAGCCCTTCAATAAGAATTAAACAGGGCAACTTGAAATCTTATAAAGTAAAAATTTTTTGATGTATCTGTGATTTTGGGCACAGGAACTCCTAAGAATTGCTTCTTGTTTTTACTATTAAATGATTATTTGGAAGTCAAAACTTAACATTGCACTTATTTTCATTTTTTGACCAGTTCTCCCCAATCAATGACTTAAAGATTCTGCTTTAAAACTAAGTTTGCCAAAGATGTGTTTTCTTTTCCTTGGTAAGGTGGCATTGCTGAGAATCTAGCAGAGAAGTTGATCGGTGTTCTCTTTGAGGTGTGGTTACTAGCTTGTACTCGGTGCTTCCCAACGCCTCCTTATTGGAAAACAGCCAAGGAGATGGTGGCTAACTGGAGGCATCACCCAGCAGTGGTGGAGCAGTGGAGCAAGGTCATTTGTGCGCTCACTTCCAGGTAGGTTATTGTCATCGCCCTGCCTTCCTTCACTTGTCTGTCTGACCTTAGGCAGCTTTCTGGCATTTGTGGAATACATTATTAAAAAGGCTGGGTCTGTTATTACTGTACTTTAGATACAGACCCAGCCTTTTTAATAATGTATTCCATGAATGAGCCACTTTTTAAACATAGGTATAACAGTTTGGATAATGCCTGTTAAAAAACCTTTCAGAATAATCAAGTATTTTTGAGAAACAGATAAATTTTATACCCTACTTCCCTGACAAAAAAATTCCATTCTTATTTTGATTATTAAAACATGCATAATCATTATTTTAAAGAAACAAACCATAGAAAGGTATAATAGAAAAGTTAAGTTCTCCTGAAATCCTACCATGTATATTTAGATATAATTTTACAGAAATGGGAACCTACTATACATGCTACTTTATAACCAAAGTAGGTAGTTTTTTTTTATAATAATAATTTTACCCTTTTACCATTTATATATAATACCATCACTATTCTATAAGTATACTCTTAGGTTTATTTTTTTTCAGACTTATTTTTTCATTTCCAACCTGATGTTAGTATGTAGCCATATCTTGTTTTATTGCACTTTACTACGTTGAGCTTCACAGATAGCATGTTTCTTTTTTTGTTTTGTTTTGTTTTTTTTTTTTAACAAATTGAAGGGTTGTAGTGACCCTGTACCAAGCAAGTCTGTCGGTGCCATTTTTCTAACAGCATGTGCTCACTTTGTGCCTCTGTCACATGTTGGTAATTCTTGAATATTTCAGACTTTTTTATTACGATTCTGTCTGTTATGGTGACCTGGGATCAGTGATCTTTGTTGTTACTATTGTAATTGTTTTGGAGTGCCATGTACTACATCTATATAAGATGGTAAACTTAATCGATCAGTGTTGTTTGTGTTTTGACAGCTCCACTGACCAGCTGCTCCCATCTCTTTCCCCCTCTTGAGGCACAATGATACTGAAATTAGGCCAATTAGTAACTCTATAGTGGCCTCAAAAAAGTGTTGGAGTGAAAGGCACAAAGTGAGCACATGCTGTTGGAAAAATGGCACCGACAGTATTACATGTCTCTCACTTTAAATCAAAAGCTATAAATGATTAAGTTTAGTTAGGAAGGTGTGTTGAAAGCTGAAACAGGCTGAAAGCTAGGCCTCTTGCACCAAATGGTTAGCTAAGTTGTGAATGCAAAGGAAAAGTTCTTGAGGAAAATTAAAAGTGCTACACCACTGAACACAGGGATGATAAGAAAGCAAAACAGGCTTATTTATGATATGGAGAAAGTTTGAGTGGTCTAGATAGGAAATCAAAGCAGTCACAACATTTTCTTAAGCCAAAGCCTAGTCCAGATCAAGGCCTAACTGTCTTTAGTTCTGTGAAGGCTTCGAGAGGTGAGGAAGCTGCAGAAGAAAGGTTAGGAACAGGCTGAGGTTGGTTCATGAGGTTTAAGGAAAGAAGCGTGTCTATAACATGAAAGTGCAAGCTGAAGCAGCAAGTGTCATGGAGAAGCTGCAGCAAGCGATCCAGATGATCTAGCTAAGATCATTGATGAAGGTGGCTTCACTAAACAATGGATTTTCACTGTGCATTAAACAGTCTTGTATTGGGAGAAGACATAATCTAGGACTTCTATAGCTAAAGAGTAGAAGTCAGTGCCTGGCAAACCGAAACCAGTGTTCATTCACCATTTGGAAAATCCTAGGGCCCTTAAGAATGATGTTAAATTTGTGCTCTCCTAGGCAGCATATATACTAAGAATGATGTTAAATTTATTCCGGCTGGATGCAGTCGCTCACGCCTGTAATCTCAGCACTTTTGGGAGGCCGAGGTGGGCAGATCACTTGAGCTCAGGAATTTGAGATCACCCTAGACAACTTGGCAAAACCCTGTTTACAAAAAGTGCAAAAATTAGCCAAATGTGGTGGCTTCTGGCTGTAGAACCCGCTTCCCAGGTTCAAGGGATTCTTGTGCCTCAGCCTTCTGAGTAGCTGGGATTACAGAGGTGCGCCATCACACCCTGTGAATTTTTGTATTTTTAGTTGAGATGGAATTTCACCGTGTTGGCCAGGCAGGTCTCAAACTCCGGGCCTCAAACACTCCACCCACCTCAGCCTCCCAAAGTGGTTGGATTACAGGCATGAGCCACTGCACCCGGCCTGACTTTCAAATCTTATTTACAAATACAGTTGACCCTTGAATAACATATTTGAACTGTGTGAGTCCACTTACATGTAGATTTTTCTCAATTAAAAATAGAAATTTGTTTTTGAGATTTGAGACAATTTGAAAAAAAATGTGCAGATGAGTCGTGTAGCCTAGAAATATTGAAAAAAATTAAGAAAAAGGTATGTCGTATGCATAAAATATATGTAGATGGTAGTTTTGTGTCATTTACTACCACAAAATATACACAAATTTATTATACTAAATTAAAATTTATTGAAACTTATGGATACCAATGCTTATAGACTATACATGGTTCCGTTTGCAGTAAACAATAAAGATATGTAAACAAACATAAAAGCTGCAGTATTAAATCATAATTGCATAAAATTAACTATGAGACATACTATACTACTGTAATAATTTTGTAGCCACTTCTTGTTGCTATTGCAATGAGCTCAAGTTGTGAATATTCACTTAAAACTCCATGTGACGCTAATGATCTCTGCTGGAGCAATCTCTCCAGTAAATAGTGTGTCTCAGTAAAAAGTGATCTTACAGTTTTCATTTATTTTTCATCATGTTTAATACAATACTGTAAACCTGGAATACATAATACCGTGGGACCCATAGGCAGGAGGATTGCTTTGAAAAAAATTATTAATCTGTTTTTAAATAATACATTTATCTTGATTATAAAAATAGTACATGCTTATAATAGAAAATGTGGAAAATGTAGGGACAAATACTTATCATTTAGAGCCAACCCATGTTAACATTTTAATGTATTATTTAGTTCCCTCTTTAAAAGTGCCAGTTTGACATTATTCTATATAATATTGTTATCTGCTTTTTTCATTTGATGCCTGATTCTTGTGACTTCAGTTACACATACTTTTTCTCATTCTTACATAGCTGTTGAGATCATATTTTTAATGATTTTGTAGTTTTCCATTATATAATTGAATTATTCAATTAATAATTTCCTTGTTATTATTGTTGTTATTTTGTTTTTTTAAGGCAGTGTCTTGCTCTGTCACCCAGGCTGGAGTGCAGTGGTATGATCAGGGCTCACAGCAGCCCCAACTTCCCCAGGCTCAAACAATCCACTCACCTCAGCCTCCCGAGCAGCTGTGAGCTATAGGTGCATGCCACCATGCCCGGCTAATTTTCGTATATTTTGTAAAGACGAGGTTTTGCCACATTGCCCAGGAAGGCCTCAAACTCCTGGACTCAGGTGATCCACTGGACTTGGCTTCCCAGAGTGCTGGGATTATAGGCATGAACCACTGTTCCAGCATTTTCTTTTTTTTTGAGATATGATCTTGCTGTTGCCCAGCGTGGAGTACAATGGTGCAGTCATGGCTCATTGCAGCCTCGAACTCCAGACTTCAGGCAGTCCTTTCATCTTCCACTGCTGCTGTTTTGTTATTTATGTTGTTCCCATTGTTTTTTTTAAAAAATATTGGTGATATGAATGATTTATACACAGTCATTTTTTTTTTTTTTTTTTTTTTGAGATGGAGTCTCGCTCTGTCACCCAGGCTTGAGTGCAATGGCATGATCTCGGCTCACCTCAGCCTCTGCCTCCCAGCTTCAAACAGTTCTCGCAGTTCTCCTGCCTCAGCCTCCCGAGTAGCTGGGATTACAGGCACCCACCACTACCCTGGCTAATTTTTGTATTTTTAGTAGAGACAGGGTTTCACCATGTTGGCCAAGCTGGTCTCAAACTCCTGACCTCGTGGTCCACCCTCCTCGGCCTCCCAAAGTGCTGGGATTTCAGGCATGAGCCACCTCGCCCGGAATATACACGGTCTTTATATATATTCTGATTATATTATCTCTGGATAGAGAATAATTGAGTCAAATGGCTTTGAATGCTTTTAATACATTTAGAATATTACTATTAAGTAATTGAGTTGTTGAATTTAGTTATTTTTATGGTATGTCATAAATTCTAAACTTCATGTAATTCCATTATAACTTAGTTATATTGCAGAAATTTGCAGTGAGATGAATCTTTAAAAATTTAACTATATGATTATATAATTACATATATAAAGAGCTATAATTTTTTATAAGTAATATTTAATATATATGTGATCTCTAATATGTAATCATTTAAATACAATTTTAAATTATATGTGTCCTAAATAATTTAAAACATTATTTTTTTGGTATACTTGTTTATTTTACCCAAAAACTCATGTGTGATGCTGATAATAACATGTGTATAACATAGAAAATATATACACATACTCTCCTCTTCCCAGCTTCTTTTTATTAGAAATCATTTTGAAAGTCTCCAATTTGTTTTCAACGTAAAACTTTTTTTTTTAATGGACACATAATAGTTGGACGTATTTGTGGGGTACATAGTGATGTGTTTTGATATATATAAAATGTATGGTGTTTGGATCAGAGTAATTAGCATATCTATCATCCCAAACATAAAAAACTAGAAATCCTCTTTCCATTTGTCTGTTTTAGAAATGAGGGTTTCCATATGTCTTATTCACTTATGTGAGGTACACATGTTTCATGTATTTTCTCTTTCATGTTTCTGTGCTTGAGTGTATTTTTTAATCTGTTAAGAAATGGACTCGGTGTTCATTTATTTTCTAGGTTGCTACGCTTTACGTATGGTCCTTCATTTCCTCCATTTAAAGTTCCCGATGAAGATGCCAGTCTAATCCCTCCAGAAATGGATAATGAGTGTGTTGCACAGACATGGTTTCGCTTTTTACATATGTTAAGGTATTACTGTTTTTTTATTATTTCATGTGCTGTTTACCCAGTAAGTGTCTCAGGTCAGGAACCATGCTCTAAGTCTCTTGTTTGAATTCAGAATGTGGATGCTAAGCACCATTCATCAAATCGAACCCAGTTGGACAACAAGCACATTTCTGTCCTGTGCCTTCTGCTTGCCCCATCCCAGCAAGGTTAGGCTGTCCTCAGCCGCTCTTGGTTTATACTCTCTAGGAATGTTTTCTCTGTGGTAAATGCTGCACTTGTTCTCTTGCCTGTTGCTGCAGCCTGGCTGATGATCTCTGTCTCGGGATTTTGTCACGTTCTGTGGGGACTGGAGATTGCCTTGCTCCTCTCTGTCCAGCACTGACTAGTCAGTCTGCCTCTCAGGGCCCTCCTCCAGTACCCTGTTTAAAGTTTCAGGCTGGGCATGGTGGCTCACGCCTATAATCCCAGCACTTTGGGAGGCTGAGACAGGCGGATCACCTGAGGTCAGGAGTTCGAGACCAGCCTGACCAACATGGAGAAACCCTCCTCTACTGAAAATACAAAATTAACCGGGCATGATGGCGTGTGCCTGTAATCCCAGCTACACAGGAGGCTGAGGCAGGAGAATCACTTGAACCTGGGAAGCAGAGGTTGCAGTGAGCCAAGATTTTGCCATTGCACTCCAGTCTGGGCAACAAGAGTGAAAGGCCACCTCAAAAAAAAAAAAAGTGTCAGTGAGAGATATACCCTAAAATTTCATAGAGGGGTATACTACTACTTCCTGCTGTCCCTGTCTTTATAGTAATTATCTTCAGTTTAGCTTCATCGCTTTTTTCTTATCCCTCTTATAGCCCTATCCATGTGCCCTGTGGGACATTTATTCTGTTGTAAATGATCTGATTCTTAAAGTTTTTTCTTGCATATCTTCTCTTTCTGGGCTAATTTTTCTATTTGTGTATTGACTAGCCTAATTTTTCTATTTGTTTATCAGTAATTCTGAATTACTCTTTATGACCTTTTTATAAGTTAGGCATGTTAATCATTTTTTATTATTTCTTCCCATTGTAGTTATAGTGCTCTTTGATCAGATAGGTAGTCACCTGTGATTTCTTCCAATTTTGTTTTCTTTGTAATAGTAAGTTCTTTTATATGCCTCAGGATCTGTCTTTATACACACACACCCACGTACACGTACACACACACACACACATATACAAACATACACACATATATGCGCGTGCGCACACACACACACACACACACACACACATAATTTGTAGAGATGGGATCCTCCTATGTTGCCTAGGCTGGTCTCAAACTTCTAGACTTAAGCAGTCCACCTGCTTCAGCCTCCCAAAGAGCTAGGATTACAGGCATTGAGCCACTATGCCCAGCCTGGGATTTGTCTTTAGTACATATATTACTTTATTAATTTCTTCATTTACTTTTATATCAGATTCACACTCCTAATTATTTTAACTTTATAATCTTTACTGATATTTAGTAGGCCTAATGTTTTTCTTTTTTCTTCTCTTGGAATATTTATCTCTTCTTGCCTGTTTAACATTTCTGATCAATTTTAGGACTAATTTTTCAAGTTACAAAACATAAGCAAACAGAAAGAAAAACCTCAACAAAACCTTCTGGGGTTTGGATTGTATATTAATTAGGGTAAATAATATATTCTGCTTTAGCAAATGAACCTGAAAATCTTTTATAAAAAGTCTAGAGCGGGACTGGCTCTGCTCACATAGTCTTAAGAGACCCTGCTGGCAGAGGGTCTTTCATCTTCAGCAGATGACTCCATTAGGGCCTCAATGTTATAAGCAGCAGTCTTGTATCTGGCTAGCAGATGGGGAACAGAGAGCAAGGAAAATTTTATAGGAGGGTTTTATGTGTCAGGCTTTGAATTAATATAAATCACTACTACTCAGACTCCATTGGCCAGAACTCAGACACACACCACACTTAATTGTAAGAGAATAGAGAAGAAAAGAGAAAGTGGTGAACAGTTAGCCAGACTCTACCAAAGATGGGAATTGTATTTAGCCTGTATTTATATTCAGGAAAAGCTTATATCTGATATTGAGTCTGCCTTTCTAAGAGTATGTCTTTTCTTTTTTTTTTTTAGAATTTTGTATATCTTATTGAAAATGTTTTACAGTTTTCTTCACAGAGATTTTAATATTTTCTTTACCATTATTTCTAGGTATTGCTGATGTTGTGAAAAGCTAACTCTTTTCTGCTGTTCTGTCTTCTAGATGGCTATTACTGCTGTAAAGAACATTTTTTACTTTATGTTATTTTGCATACTGTATGTGGCATTTAAAAGAGCTCTGAGTATTTCACTGATTCTTCTGAGATATGGACACATATCTGCAAATAAGTGTCTCTTTTCTAATAATTCATACTTGTTTTGGTGACTAATTAAAAGTACTTTGGATGCAGTAAGACTTGGACTTGAGTTCTGCTAGTTTTTTTCTTTGTGAACTTGAACAAACAATTTATTCTCTCTATGCCTCAGTTTCTTTAATCTACATAATGGGAATAATGATAGTACCATCTCGTTATAAGAATTGAAGAAGGAAAAGCATGTAAAATGATATGATGCCTAGTGCATGGTAGGTGCTCGAAAAGTTGCTATTATTATTACAGTTAATTCTGTATATTATTTTGCTGCATCCATCAGAATTTCTAGAACACTGTTGAATTAAAATGTTACTGTTTTGGCACCTTTTTTGGTTCTGATTCTCATTGGAATGCCTCTAATGTATGGAATTTTGAGTAGGATGTTGGTTGTTGATATTAGATGTTCTTTTTTATGCTCCAGGTTTCCTAAGCAATTAAAAAATTTTAAAAATATAGGCTGGGCATGGTGGCTCACACCTGTAATAATAGCACTTTAAGAGGCCAAGGCGGGCAGATCACCTAAGCTTAGGAGTTTGAGACCAGTCTGGGAAACATGGTGAAACCCCATCTCTACTAAAAATACAAAAAACTGGGCAAACTGGGCCAGGCATGGTGGCTCACGCCTGTAATCTCAATACTTTGGGAGGCTGAGGTGGGTGGATCCCTTGAGGTCAGGAATTCGAGACCAGCCTGGCTAATATGGTGAAACCCCATGTCTACTAAAAATACAAAAATTAGCCACGTGTGGTGGCACATGCGTGTAGTCCCAGCTACTTGGGAGGCTGAGGCAGGAGAATCGCTTGAACCTGGGAGGGAGAGGTTGCAGTGAGCCAAGATCGTGCCATTGTACTCCAGCCTGGGCCACAGAGAGAGACTTCGTCTCAAAAAAAAAAAAAAAGCAAAAAAAACAAAATACAAATTAGCCGAGCATAGTGATGCATCTGTAATCCCAGCTACTCAGGAGGCTGAGGCACAAGAATTGTTTGAGCCCGGGAGGTGGAGTTACAGTGAGCCGAGATCACACCACTGCGCTCTAGCCTGGGCAATAGAGCAAGACTGTATTAAAAAAAAGTTAAAATATAAATAAAATCAGAAGTAGTACTGAATTGTTTCAAATAATATTTTTGGATCCATTTAAGCAATTAAATGGTTTTTCTTCTTTCTTCTGTTGTTGTGAAATATTAATTAATTTCCCAATGTTGAACCATCTATCATTCCTGAAAGAAAAGTTTTGCTTCGTTATGGAATGCTTTTCTTCTAATGTTTTTCTGAATTGTCTATAGTTCTATTTTTTGACGAATTGAATAGGAAAACTTTTTTAATGCTCTGTATGTCAAAGTTTTGTGTTCTCAAGAATTTGAAATAACAGAAAACTCTAGTCCTAGAGTCTTTTTTAGAGGTAGTTCTTAGATAATCTTTCTTGTTGAGCTGACTGTGGTACTTTACTTAGGATCAATTTTGATGGAAAAAATAGGAGACTACTTAAGCAAATGCAGGTGTAAAAAAGATTATGTGACGTTAAGAGCATTCTTACTAGGCTCCATGAAGCAGCGAGCAACCTTTTCTCATGTTGGGGAGGGATCCAGGCAGCCTTAGGACAAGCCACTCTGTCATTTGTCTTTCTTTACTTTTTTGATTCTCTTCTGCATACACAACAGCAATTCTCTTTCTCCAGCAGGCTTCCTCCTGAGTCCCTGTTTCCTTCTGCCTTTGAGAGGGGGACATGCAGTCTGTTGGTAACTGCCCAGTGGTGTAAATAACTGTGATACTGTTTGACTTTAGTGCTTGTCCTTTCAGTTGATGGGGGCTTTCCCTTTGCTTAGTTTCTCAAAAGGGAAAATTGGGTCAAATTATCTTTGTTAACTATGTCTCTGGCAGACATCTGGATAACTCTTTTAGGACAATTTTACCTCCTTTCTTAAATGAGCTGCAAGTGGGTAGAAGGCAGGTCATGAGGATTATTTATGATTGTGATTATTTGTGATTGTTGGTAGATTTCCTAGGATAAAGGTGGAATATGATGGGGAGATAGGCATCAACATTTTGTCTTGTATGTTAGTGCTTTATCTTTTTCCAGGAAAACCAAAAAGTGTTTCTCATTTTTGTTTCCATACTATTCTCAAATCCTTGTCTTTGGACTTGTGTATGACCACCTGCCCTTTAGGCTCTACCTGGAAATTGTTTCAGTAAATTTAAGTGGAATCTGAATTTTCAACAAGTTCCTCACATGTGTCAGGTACACAGGGCATTGGGAACTGCAGGAATGCAGTTTCTTGTAGTTTCTTGTAGCCTTTGTTAGCCATTCTCATTTCAAGTTTTATTTATGTTCTTGAATCTGTTCTCTGAATATTTGGGTGCCAACAAAATCATTCCTGGTTTACCTCTGGAGAAGCTTATATGAACCTTTCTCTCTCCAGTTTTCGATGTGTAATAGACATGAATTTAGCCGAGCTCTGCCGGACTTAGGTGTAGTCCATTTCAACCTTACTCCTTGGTCTTCTAATTTCTGAATAGTTGAACTACAGCCCCCAGCAGGCACTGCTGCTAGAGACAAATCTCCCCTCCTCTACCTCAGGTGATGGACTACAGTTCTATGGAAACAGTGCGCTACCACTGGAAGCCCATTTTTCATACATGCACACACATTCCCCTTTCCCCAATTATAGTTACTTGAAATTAAGTCTTTTGGTGGGTGGAAAAAAGGGTTTCGAAAGGCAGAGCATGTATAGATCACTGATTTCTATTTCTCAGCCTAGTTCTTTTACTTGTAGTTAGTGAAAATTCCGTTTACTGGCTTTAGATGATCAGTATTACTTTGAATTGGAGTGGCATTTTAATGGAATGCTAAGCAGACCATTTGAGTGAAAAATCATAATCTGTTTCTTAATGGAAATATTTAAACCTATTTGTACATAAAATATAATTCAAACACAAATACATTGTTTTGAAATGTATGGCTTTGGTACATACACATGAATACAGCATAAAACTATAACACCAATCCTGATTTTCAAATTTGTTTAAAATTGGAAATGTTAATATTAAAGTAAGATTTTCTCCTTGGAATTCTTGTTGACATATTTATAGCTTTACAATTCCATTGCTTAATTTTTTTTTTTTTTTTTAAATCCTGAGATGGCCTGTTGCTCTGTCACTCCGGCTGGAGTGTATTCGCGTAATCATAGCTCACTGCCACCTTGGCGTTGAATTCCTGGGCTCAAGTGATCTGTCTCAGCCTTCCAAGTAGCTGGGACCATAGGCGCGTGCCACCATGTCCATCTTCTATTGTTTAATTCTAAACATATTAGAAAAAATATCTATAAAGACTCTTAAAAAATTAAAACTTTTTCTAGTCTTTGATTCTCATGCTCTGAATAGGCAATGTTCATGTAATCACACTGCAGATCTTCTGTAAAGAAGGGTTGATATTTGAATTATAAGCCCATTAAATACAAATCAGTCTCTTCTGTGAATCAAAGAAATAGATATGAACAGTCCTGTTCTTAGATTATGTGTATTTTATTGCTATAGAAATTTCTAAATTTGTGATTAATTCTTCTCTCTCTTTTGATAGTAATCCTGTGGATTTGAGTAACCCAGCTATTATAAGCTCTACTCCCAAATTTCAGGAACAGTTCTTGACTGTGAGCGGAATGCCTCAAGAATTGAATCAGTATCCCTGCCTTAAACATCTGCCTCAAATATTTTTTCGTGCCATGCGTGGAATCAGCTGTCTGGTGGATGCATTCTTAGGTGAATTTTCGTATGTTGTTATATGTATGAAGAGCTTCATTTAGATAACTCTACAGGCTAACCCTAGGAGTTATTAGAAAACACCCAAAGGAAAAGATGAACAGATTTGATGACAAACAATAAGCGAGGGGAAATTATTTGCAATGAATAAAATAGCCAGAGGGTTATTGTTGTTTTTATGTAAATATTTAGGTTGGTGCAAAAGTAATTGCACTTTTTGCCATTTGAAAGTAATGTGGCAAAAACTGCAATTACTTTCGCACCCACCTAATACATCAAACAAGGTGCTAAGAATAAGAATTAGGCTTAGTAGATAAATGGACAAAGGATAAGAGTAAACGACTGCAAAAGAAAAGAGTGTTCATGTACACTAGCTATCCAAGAAAATACAGATGAAAATGCGTTTGGAGGCCAGGCGTGGTGGCTCACGCCTGTAATCCCAGCACTTTGGGAGGCTAAGGCAGGCGGATCACCTGAGGTCAGGAGTTCAAGACCAGCCTGACCAACATGGAGAAACTCTGTCTCTACTAAAAATACAAAAATTAGCCGGGCGTGGTGGCACATGCCTGTAATCCCAGCTACTTGGGAGGCTGAGGTAGGAGAATCACTTGAACCTGGGAGGCAGAGGTTGTGGTGAGCCGAGATATGTCATTGTACTCCAGCCTGGGCAACAAGAACAAAACTCTATCTAAAAAAAAAAAGAAAAAGGAAAAGCAATGCATTTCATTTGGGACCATTCTCATGTATGTCATTTAAAAAGCAAATTATACCTTTTGTGAGCCATTCTTTTAAGCTGTTTTTCACATTTTAGATATATGAAAAGTTAATTTTTTAACCTGTTGAAAGGCAGTGACTTATAATATCTGTCATTTTCTAAAATATTTATGTGTACTTATTAACGTATTACACAGTTAATATATTAGCTCTGATTATGTTTGGCTGCCACCTAACACCCAAAAATCCTAATATAAATAAGACAGTTTATTTTCACATATGCTAAATTCTGGGCTAGGCAGACCAGGGCTGGTATAATGGTTCCATCACCAGCAGGGATCAAAGGCCCTTCCATCTGGTGGCTCTCCATTCTTTGCACAGTGCCTCATGGGTCATGATGGTTGAATGAGTTCCAGATGTCCTGTCCAGGAATTAGTAAGGAGAGTCTGCATATGATTGGTCCTTTAAGAAGATTTCTTAGAAGACCAACTCAACTTCCTTAGGTTCATAATGTGGCCACTTCTAGCTGTAAAGGAAGCTTGAAAATTGAGTCATTTTTTTCTTGGTAGCCATGTCCAGCTAATGTTTGTGTTCTGTTACTTAGGAAGAAACAGTGAATGGATATTGAGAGGGAACTAGCACTCTACTATTGTCTGTGTGTCCCAAGCCTTCACTAGGTTGCTGGGTAAAATTTTCTGATGATATGTTTTGATCTATGAAGAATAACTTCATTTGTCTTTTTTTTTTGAAGGCATTTCTAGACCCCGATCAGACAGTGCTCCCCCAACACCCGTGAATAGATTAAGTATGCCTCAAAGTGCTGCTGTCAATACCACCCCACCACATAACCGGAGGCACCGGGCTGTTACTGTAAATAAGGCCACCATGAAGACAAGCACAGTAAGAGTTTACATCACCATTGTTAGGCCATATATGGTTGGCTTTTTAATCTGCCATTTTAAAAAATAAAGTCTTGCTGTTTTCTCAAACTTTTCATGGGTATGGGTGTATTCTTGTGTTGTAATAGGTTAGTACTGCTCATGCCTCAAAAGTTCAGCACCAGACATCCTCCACCTCTCCTCTGTCAAGTCCAAATCAGACTAGTTCAGAACCCCGGCCATTGCCTGCCCCTCGGAGACCAAAGGTTAACAGCATCTTGAATCTCTTTGGATCATGGTTATTTGATGCAGCATTTGTTCACTGTAAACTTCATAATGGGATAAACAGAGACAGCAGCATGACTGGTAAATATTACTCAAGAAATATGTTATCGTTTTATTCCTTTTCCTTTTTCTTTTTCTTTTTAGACTTTCCTACCTGCAAGATTAATATGTGTCTTAAAAAGCTCTCTGTTTCTGACTAGGCAGTGTCTTGTGCTTAACCCCTTCCAGCTGAAGTAACAGAACTTTGAAAGTTTTCCTACTTGTTCTTTTTATGTATGTTCTATGAGGTTTGGCCTTTTGTCTGGTTTTATTAGACATACTTAAGGTTAGCCACATTTTGTTGAATCAGATATCTTTCGGTAGGTGACCTGGAAGTTCCCTTCATGTCAGCCAGGATAATAACCTTTATATAAAGAATTAAAAATTTGAACTGGAAATTTGGCTCACAAGAAATGTTTTCTTAGATATTGACAGTGATTCACTCATTAGTACATGTAAACAATCAGAAAAGTTTTGCTTCACACTATAACCTCTCAGATTTTAGTCTAGAGAACTTTATTTCAAGGGCACACTTTCAAAAATAGTATTTGCTCTTTAACTTAATAAGCGTGATTGGTGGAGACATAATAACCCTGATACCTTCATTTAGATTTTATTATAAAAAGGAAACTGTCTAAATAAGAGCTGGTGTTTTTTTCCGTCATCTCAACCATTATATTTGAAAGTAGTGGCATAGGGGGCATGATGGGTGGGATAGTGCACAGTGTTTTGAATATTTATAATATGTCTTAGCTGAAAAATGACAATGGCTGGCATTTATTGAGCTGCTGTTACTGTGGGCCAGGTACTGTGATATATGCATTAATGAGTATATTGGTTGTTTGGTAAGAAAGCACTTTTCTACTAGGATTGGAAATAGATCATAGCAAAAAGATGTCTAATTATATTAGTTTATGTGTCTCTAGGGAGATTGTTAATTCCAAGGATAAAACTAATACAATGGCCAGAAGGGTCTCTGCTTTCTCTCAGAAATTAATTCTTAGCTATTATTATCATTTTTAGCTGTTATTATTATCATCTCAGAACTAGGGTCTATGTCTGTGAACATTATACACATGTAATTATTTTGAATGTTCCTACAAATCTTTAAAACAATTTAGAGCAGTTGTGAATATAAACACTTTTAGGAATATAATTTGAGAATTCCATTGTTGAGCTTAGGGATACCTTTGCTTACTTTATTTTGTTCAAATTCAGACACTTTTTATTCTGCCATTTTCATATTATAATTGTATTCATAATTTGAAAGTACTGTTTACTTCTGGGATAGGTAAATGTGTTTACTTACAATAAGTGAAAACTTTTAAAAAATCACTTTTGGGTTATGCTTGTCTTTATGTTCATGTACCTTATATTTTGAGTTTTCTGTACCATGTTTATATTTATTAATTTGTATTTTCTAGAATGAATCAGTCCTATTTTTCTTTTTTATTTTTATTAAGATGTAATTCTTACAATGTAACTTTTGGGTATAGAGCTGTTAACACTGAAATCTATGAATCTAGAATGGCTCAACCTGCTGCTTGGTTGGTGGGCTTGCTTAAAGGGAACTTATAGTTCTTTTTGCTCTCCAGGGAGTTTGTAACAGCTTTGCTCACCCTTTTGTACCAGAAGGTAAAAACCAGACTTCAAATCATATGTGAACAACATCTTTAAAATTTTTCTTTGCTGGGGAGAGGATAGAAGTTCCTTTTCTCCTCATTGTGTTCAGAGATGTTAAAGGCTGTTACATTACCCAGGAGATATCCAAATAGTTAAAGGGGTTAGAATGCTAGGTGTCAATCTTGAGGTCTCAGGTCTGTTGGGAGGCTTGGGTGTACTAACTGTTTTTTAAGTACTGGCTGCCATCAAGGAATTCTGCCATGCAGTTCACCTCTAACTTAAAATGTCTGCTTCTTTGAACTGGTTAGCTTTAGATTTACATGACAGTACACTGTGCTTTGTAAAAGTAACATTGAGCTGGGAAGGGTTAATGAACTAAAATTTTAATGCACGTTATGGGCAGTTCAAAACCTCAGTTCTTTGTAGTTGTGTAATTTTCTTCGTTCATTGTTTTGCATGATACAAAACTCATAATTTTGGACCTGAATGCACAATTTCCTATGTTTTTGAACTAGCTTGTGGTATCGTAAAGCTTTTAATTTAACTTTTAAAAAGCTAAAAAGCTTCTTAATTTATTGTAAAATTTCACCATCTTTAAAGTATTTTATAATTACTACTGTCCTTTGATTTGTTTCCATTTATTTCTATTATCTTGCAGCATCTTTTATCCAAATTCTTCTTTCTTATAAATCTTGTAAGTAGGAACCAGAAGCTTCTCCTTAATTGCAGTCATGTTTTTATTTTTTTCATAATTCCATTAAAAAATTTGATTGTCATTGTCTCTTGTAGTTTTTGCACTTGGGAAGAAAAATACTTTTCTGTGTTTTGAATGGGGAAGATTGTTGGCAAAAGCAAATTAATCTGCCTGAATCAGTCCCATTATTTCTGTATACTAGTCTGGTCATGTCATGAATTCAAGGACTTTGCACTAACTGTGTTTTGGCTTTTTTTTTTTTTTTTTTTTAAAGCTTTAAGCTTATTTTTATACAGATTTAGTGTTTGATTTGTATGCATTCTGCATGTAGTGTTTTTCAAATGTATTATTGCTGGATAGCTTATTCAGGATTAAAAATGGCTCATGGGAAGTTGCATAAAGATTTACGCTTGACTCTGCATTCTATTCAATTTGTTATAAAATAAGCATTTCATGTAGAGTAATAAAAGATTTCGGAGTGATTTTCAATACACTATGAAATCTTTTGTTAAAAATAAAAGCAACTTTCGAAGGGCTTCTGTTTTAGTGATAACGAATGACCATGATAATCTTTCTTACCAATCCAATTTTCTGATTTATCAACCTCAAGTTAGCTGCTGTCTGTGGTTGTTAAAATTCATTCTCATTTTGCTTGGTTGGGCGATTCTTTGGTGTGTGTTTTGGAGTTGGGTGGGTGGTGGGAATGCTCTCTTTTTCTCCCTGCCCACTTCTCATCCTTACTTTGGCCTCTCCCTCAAGTATACAGATTGGCATGGGGTTGCCCATTTAATTATGGTGTCCATCCAGGGTAATGTGTAAATTGCAGTAGCTATTTTTCTTAACGTTTAAGCATTATTCTGTAGGGGGAAGAAAAAACAGGAAAGAAATAATAGAAAAACCAAATTTTGTATTATATATCTGTATGTGGATACAGATATATACAAATGTACTCTGCTGATCAAAAATTCAGTTGAAAAATGCTTCTTGTACAAACTGTTAAACTGACAATGCCAATGTAAATTAATTGTAACTTATTTTCAAAGAAGATTTCAGAGAGCCCTTTTTAAAAACATTAAGACATAGTTGCTAAACAAAAGCACTTATTGGATTCAAGTAGCTATTTAATGACACCAACATTTGATCTTTGTGTCCAGGGTCCCATGAGCCTATTTGGCATATTGCAAATATAATAAAACCCTCCTTTTCTCTCCCCAGCCATTACAACACAAGCTAGCATGGAGTTTCGACGGAAAGGGTCACAAATGTCCACAGACACCATGGTTTCCAATCCTATGTTTGATGCAAGTGAATTTCCTGATAACTATGAAGCAGGAAGAGCTGAGGCTTGTGGGACACTGTGTAGGATTTTTTGTAGCAAGAAGACTGGAGAAGAGATTCTGCCAGCTTATTTATCCAGGTCTTGGAATTTTTGTTTGTTTTTTCATTTATATAGTTTTGATAGTGAAGCCATTGTAGTGCGGCTTGGCAGACTGAACCGATGAGTGAATGTTGGTCTGAAATACCTACAGATGTCTGTAAGTGATCGGCATTTGCCTGAAATCTTTCATTTTACCTGCCTCATCAGATTTGGTAAAGACCCCTTAAGACCCTTTTTGTTTTAGAAGTGCTATTTATGTCATCTTATTTGAATCTTTTTAATATGGAGAGATTTCAAAGGACCACAGTAATTTGTTAACAAATTTTTGGCACAGTATTTGCATGTAGGTAGTCCAGAAATAAGTCAGCTGTAAATCCTACCTCCAAGGAGCTTATTTTCTGGGCAAAGCCATGAACAAAGCCATGTACACACATGACAGTGATCCAACAGGAATAGGATGTTGATGGGAGAGGCACAGATAATATGCTGTGGGCATTCAAGGGAAGAAGCAGCACACATTTATTTACTCCAGGGGTAAGAGTTATGGAGGATTGAATGATTATGCTGAACTTAGGGTAGTATTTAGACTCTGTTAGGAAGGTGGTTAGGGTCATCTTCTCCAAATCTCTGTCTTCAACATCTTTTTGAATGCCTCTGCCATCCATTCAGTTGCTCAGTCCAGAAACTAGAGTCATTTTAGAATCCTCCTCTTCTGTATCCTTAGTTGATCAACCAACTCCTGCCTTTCTGCTACTTAACCCTCTTTCTGATCTCTCTTTTTACCCTGTCCCCACCATTACACTTTAGACTTTGTCATTTTTCTCCTAAATTAACTCATAGTGGCCTCCTGTTCATCTTGACACTGTTTTGCTTTCCTTAACTGATCATTCACACAGGTGCAGAAGTGAAGTTAATATCAACAGTATTTAGATATTTGCATACTTGCTAGGTTCTCAGGAGATAGAATTAAACTGACTCTATCAGAGGGAACCAAGTACAGAAGTTTATAGATATGAGAAAGAATGGTATATACAGGCAACTAGGCAGGGTTATCTTTTTTTTTTTTTTTTTTTTTTTTTTTGATACAGAGCCTTGCTCTGTTGCCCAGGCTGGAATGCAGTGGCTTGATCTCTGCTCACTGCAACCTCCACCTCCTGGGCTCAAGCGATTCTCCTGCCTCAGCCTCCCAAGTAGCTGGGACTTCAGGCACCCACCACCATGCCTGGCTGATTTTTGTATTTTTAGAGATGGGGTTTCACCATGTTGGCCATGGCTGGTCTCAAACTCCTGACTCAGGTGATCTGCCCACCTTAGCCTCCCAAAGTGCTGGGATTACAGGCGTGAGCCACTGTGCCCGGCCTGGGTTATCTTAACTATAGGCGCTTGGCTTTAAGTAACAGAAACCCTCTCAATCTGACTGAAGCAAAAGTAGAGTAAGTTGTGAGAGCTAGTGATATTTATTAAATTCTAAGGTCAGGAAGTGCGGCCTCATGAAGAGCAGGTACTCAAGGACCAGAACAATTTTATTCCTCTCTTTCTGTCTTCCTGGTCTCCCAGAGCTGCTTCATTCTTCTCTTCTGTGCAGATCATTTTCTCATATTGTAATGTGCTTCTAAGTCCCCAGTTTTCATGGCCTTGGTCTAGGTGACCATCAGGGCCAATTACTATCTCTGAATTTTAATTATAGTTCCTGGGAAGGAAGATCTAATTAATCTGCCTGTCTCTGTTCTAGTCAGCTACAGTTGTGAAGGTGGGTCACATAAGGGTGCTGGAGCTCACCCCTTGTTGTGGGGGCACATTTCTCAGGAACTGTGGGCTGGGGAGATACCCTAAATGGTACTGTAGTAGTAGCAGGGAAGACTATGACCGTGAGCTTTCTGACTGAGCCATAAAACTGAATGGGTGGTAGTAGAACAGACTGAAACAACAGATTTGTGAGAGGGCAAGTGGTCAGTTTAGTTTTGAATTGATTGAATTTCTTTTATTTTTTATTTATTTATTTTTTTAAAGACAGGGTTTCACCATGTTGGTCGGACTGGTCTAGAACTCCTGGCCTCAGGTGATCCACCCGCCTCGGCCTCCCAAAGTGTTGGGATTACAGGCGTGAGCCACCGTGCCTGGCGAATCGATTGAATTTAAAGTGCCTGTGGGATATTTATTAATAAATCTGTATTAAGTCCTACTTTATGCCAGATATTGTGCACAGAAGTACCATAGTAATCAGTAGGCATCCAGATATCCAGTAAGCTTTTGGCTAGTAGATCCGGAGCTCAGTTGAGAGGTGTGGGTTAAAATGATTTGATTATATTCAGTGACTTAAGAAGTGTTTAAAATCAGGCTAGTAAAAGAGAGAGCGTCGAGAACTGAGACTGTCAGCCTGAGGAACACCACTATTGGGGGCAGGTAGAGTAAAAGGTCCTGTTAAAGGAAATGGTCATAGAAATCAGGCAAGAACAAGGAGAGAAGAACGGAGTAACCAAAGGGTTGAATGCTTTCAAAAGGCAGGCTGAGTTAAGACTTAGCCATGTCTTCTAGATTTGGCAATCAAGAGTCCATTAGTTATTTGCTAGTATGGTTTTAGTTGAGTTCTAGGGAGAGAAGATAGATTGAAATGGGTTGAACAGTAACCGGTAGGTGAGGAAGTTGTTTCTGAAGAGTTTTACAGAGAATAGAAAAGTACTTCACAGTAGAAGAGTGTAACAGTATAATTGCTCTTGAATAACAGGAGATTGAATGCTTAATTAGAGGTTGGGGGTGAAGTTAAAACTAAGGTATATTCAGGTATATTCCTAAAAGGAATCTCATTCAGGTGACCTTCATGATGAATACAGAGGATGTATTCATTGTACCCCCAAAAATAATAGGGAAGGGACAAAAATGTAAACATACTTTTTTCCATAGGAATTACTAAATTTTGTAACATTTTTCTGTTATGGAATTTAATTCAGCAATTCCCTCAGTTTATTGAAAAATACTGCAGCCTATTGTTTTGTTTTGTTCTGTTGCCTTATTTGCAGCCCCTTATAACTTTGAGTTGCAAGGCTTAAGCTTTGAGAAGGTGTAATGAACATGAATTTTTTTTCCTTCACTAAGAAGGATGATTTGGGTCTTAGTGTATATGAATCAGAATTGTTTTAATTTCTGTAATACCTTTTAAAGGGTAAAATTCAGGTAATTCCAGTAAATTCCAGTAATTCCAGTAATAATACCCTTTAAAGGGTAAAAATATGGAAATAGACTTTCAGATAACTATGTAGCAAGTAATAATTATGAAAACTTTTGATCAGCAGTTTGTTTAAAATTTTTTTCTTGCTTTCCTAGATTTTACATGCTTTTAATTCAAGGTTTGCAGATAAATGATTATGTATGCCATCCTGTCTTGGCCAGCGTTATTTTAAACTCTCCTCCTTTGTTCTGCTGTGACTTGAAAGGGATTGATGTTGTGGTTCCTTACTTTATTTCAGCTCTTGAAACCATTTTGCCTGACAGGTAAGGTATCATTCTCTGCTTTTATATCAACTGTCTAATTTGGCCTGGTCTGTTGGTGCTTCCTCCCCGGTTTCCCAATGTATCCTGTCCAGTTGTCTTCATAGTCCAAGGGGACTCAGTAAATGAGTGTAGTGTGTCCAAACCCACCTCATCCCTGAACTCCTTCAGTTCTGATTTGTCTGTGGGGTTGTTGAATCCTTTCTGGCCTGCTCTAGAAGGGTAAGAGCAACTCCAACACAGAGGTCTTACCTTTGTAGAGTAGGCCTTACATTTTAGGTAAAGAAATTAGTCGATCAGTCAATCAGTAAACGTCTAGTTTAGTTTGGTAACAGTTTAACTTAGAAATACACAATACACATATACACAATGCTTGGATTTGGAAAAATTGGCATTATATATATTTTGCAGTAGCTAAAAAGGTACTTTAGTTAAAAATACTAATAGCTTTTTATTTTTTTGGCAGAGAACTCTCAAAATTTAAAAGCTATGTAAATCCAACAGAATTGAGAAGATCCTCCATTAATATCCTGCTTTCTTTGTTGCCCCTCCCTCATCATTTTGGCACAGTCAAATCTGAGGTATTGTTTTGTTAAAGTTTTTTATATTGTATGTTCTGTTTTGTGTACTAATTTAAGTCAAATCATATGTTAAAAATGGAACAGGAGCTTTTTTATTTTTAAACTCAAGTTATTTCACTCAAGTTATTTCAAGTGAATTAACAAAATTGATTTGTGATTTTTTTTTTTTCTGTCAGTTTTTCTACCAGTTTTCAAGCAGTTATAGGCTAAGGACATTTATTAACATAGTGTTAGTGACAGAATTAGCACAGCGGCTAATACTAGACTGAAAGCTTTGCTTATTAGACTGATCTCTTCCTCTACTCTAGCTGTTCCCACGTGGGCATCATGAGCTGCAACAGCTGATGTTAAATATTATTTGTTTTTTCCATAGGTGGTCCTGGAAGGAAAATTTAGTAATGATGACAGCTCTTCTTATGATAAACCAATAACTTTTCTGTCCCTGAAATTGAGACTTGTGAATATATTAATAGGTGCCTTGCAAACAGAAACGGACCCCAACAACACCCAAATGATACTAGGTTTGTATTCACACATTATTTTGCAAGTGAAAACCCAAGTACTGTTGACTGCAGGCCTGCTGAGGAGGTGGCAGTCGGTGACAGGAGCCTAAACCTAGTGTAGCTCTACTTT
The DNA here is from genome assembly GCA_963573385.1 of Cacajao melanocephalus. Classification (NCBI taxonomy): domain Eukaryota; kingdom Metazoa; phylum Chordata; class Mammalia; order Primates; family Pitheciidae; genus Cacajao; species Cacajao melanocephalus. Next base: position 51,213 of record CAUYLG010039176.1, on the reverse strand, counting down.
TCTGAGTCAGAGGCACAGTTCGTTTTTTAATGTAAAAAAATTTAAAGGGGTGAGATCAGGGAAGTAAGGTGTTAGAGTTTGTCTTGGTTGGTCATTTTATTTGTGCTTTTGCTTTCTTCCTCCCTTCCTCTTTCTCTTTCTCCCTTCTCTCCTTTCTTTACTCTTTGCCTCTTCTTCCCGCCTCTCTCTTCTTTTCTCCTTTCTTTCTGCCCTCCTTCCTCCTGCCTCTTTCTCATCCTCCTGCTCATTACTTACAGGTCTCATTGGTCTGCATTTTCCTCATAGTCCTCTGTGCCTCCTTCACACTGGCCTTTTTTTTCTCATTCACTGAACACATCTAGCTCATGATTTCTTCAGAGCATTACTTTATATTCCTCCTGCTGGGATGTTCTTTCCCTAGATTTTTGTTTGGCTTTTCTTCATCATCATCTTAGAGAGAGCTTTCCTAACAGACCTTGCTAAAAATTATCTTATTTCATCATTTTTTTCACAGCACGGAACCTGAAATTGTTTTATTTAAATGTTTGAACTCCCCCTTTTTGACGTGTTTTTCAAAATATAAAGTATTTGCTGATTGACAAATCTAGTGTTAGCGCTAACGGACAGTCTTATCTCCCTGAAAATCTTCAGAGAGACCCTGATGAACAAAGGTTTCTTTTCTTTTCTTCTGATCTGATGTTCAAATTGGGTAAACAGTAATATTTATATTTGAAACAGCAAATTATATTAGAAAGTAAAGGGTTTTCAGTTGTTGCTTCTGGGTCTCAGTACCACTGAAGTGCAACCCTGGGTATTGAGATCACCACCCTTGACAGTGGAAGCTCTCAGGAAAGTAGTGCTTTCCTCAGCCACCTAACAGGAGTCCCCACAGAACCATGTGACTGCAAATACCATCCCAGCCCTCAAACCTGGGTAGCAGTTAGAACTCCCTGCTTATGGAGCAGTTGATCTCTGAGAATGCCTTGACCTTGCAGTGGTTAGAGGCTTACTTTCTTCTCTTCATTAGCAAGCCAAGGATTAGGCTTCTTCCTAGCATCTTAGATTTTTGTCTGTTCAAAAGTGGGATCAGACTTTTCCTTTAAGCCCTTAATGTTCCCAGAGGAGGTGGGGAATATGTCCTTCCAACAGGAACACAATCCTCGAAATGGTTTCTGAAAGGCCTCTAAAACTGAGAGAGGCAGGCCTCTAAAACTGAGAGGCAGATCCTGAAGAGATGGGTCACAACGGCCAAGAACCATATTTATCCAGAGACACCCAATTAGTAGGTGACTGGAGTTGTCTGTAGCTGGGCAAAAAAAATTTTAGGGTCTCATAAGTCTCAAATGCCATTAATTTAATTGTGGACACGATTTTCTAGACTCAGAAATGGAGTTTTTTGCTCTTTATTTTCCCAGTTATGATGTATAGCTATATTCTTGTTCAGGCTGGGCTTTTAGAGACCTTCTGAAGTTAATGTGGTCAGTCTGACCAAGGTTTGGAGCAAGAGTTTACCAGTGGCTTCGATAACTGTCTCAGATACATTCTGAACACAGGGTGGTGTATGTGGAGGGGGATGTTTTGATATGTGAGAACTTCCAAGTCACAATGTTTTAGGTTATTTAAATAACATAATTTTGCTTAAAATCATATAATTTCTACAATTGAAGTGTATTTGGTTTTGTTATACCCTTGCTCTGAGGCGCTCCCTGTGTACTTTCCAAGGAAGAGTCAGTTGTTACTCTTGCCATAAAGTGGCAAAGCTCTTTCCATCTTGTCTTTATCCACAGTGGGCAAGAGTACCTCCCACTGGGATGAGAAGCAGTGCATTAGGCTCACCATCTCATTTCTGTCCCAGCCTTTCCAGGACAATGGGGTCCTTGATAATAAGTAAATGAGGCTTACTTTAGGGTATGCAGATGTCAACAAGCCCCAGACTGTGTGGCTTTAATCATTCTTAAAAAGCAGTGTGGTCAGAAAAGTATTGCTGTGACTTTTATTTTGTAATTTTTGTTTTATTTTATTTATTTATTTTTCTTTTTACCTGTAGAAAAAAACAGTAATTTCTGTTTTATTTTTAAGACTAGAACCTAGTTTTTAAAGTATTCCATAATATTTTCCTTAGTTTGTATTACCCTTGAAATTGAGATGCTTACATCTGGTCTTTCATGCCAGTTAAAAAAATATCTGATAATGAGCATGTTTTTAAATAAAGCAAAGTTTGACCCTCACATTCATTTTTTAAAATGTATTTATTTAGTCTTTATTTATTTAATGTTTTTTTTTTTTTTCCCTGAGACAGGTTCTTGCTCTGTTGCCCAGGCTGGTGTACAGTGGTACAATCATGACTCACTGCAGCCCAACCTCCCGGACTCAAGTGATCCTCCCACCACAGCCTCTGAAGTAGCTAGGACCACCGGCGTGTGCCACCATGCCTGGCTAATTTTTTATTAAAAAAAAAAAAAAAAATTAAGTCTTGCTCTATTGCCCAGGCTAGTCTTGGACTTCTGGGCTCCCCCAGTCTTCCACCTTAGCCTCCAAAAATGCTGGGATTATAGATGTGAGCTGCCATGCCTGGCCCACATTTATTTTAGGAAAAATTTTTTTTTGAGACAGAGCCTCGCTCTGTCACCCAGGCTAGAGGGCAGTGGCATGATCTCAGCTCACTACAGCCTCTGCCTCCCAAGTTCAAGTGATTCTCCCACCTCAGCCTCCCAAGTACCTGGGATTACTGGCACCCGCCACCATGCCCTACGAATTTTTGTATTTTTTAGTAGACACTGGGTGGCCAAGCTGATCTCGAACTCCTGATCGCAAGTGATCTACCCACCTTAGCCTTCCAAAGTGCTGAGATTACAGGCATGAGCCAATGTACCTGGCCAGAATTAGGGAATTTTTAAAGAGTCTCTTCTGACCAATCAGTGGATTTATTATTAGAGTTGACCCTTGAACAACGTGGAGATTAGTGATGCCAACTCTCTCAGCAGTTGAAATCCATATATAACTTTTTGATTCCCTAAAAACTTAACTGCTAATAGCCTACTGTTGCCCAGAAACCTTACCAGTAACAGTTGACTAACACATATTTTGTATTTTATGCATATTAATATATACTACATTCTTGTAATAAAGTATGCTGGAGAAAATAATATTTTATTAAGAAGTACATGGTGTAATCCTAGCACTTTGGAAGGCCAAGGCAGATGAATCATGAGTCTGGCCTGGCCAACATGGTGAAACCTCGTCTTTACAAAAAATACAAAAATTAGCCAGGTGTAGTGGCACCTTCCTGTAATCTCAGCTACTTGGTAGGCTGAGGAAGGTGAGTGCTTGAATTCGGGAGGTGGAGGTTGCAGTGAGCCCAGCCTGTGACATTGCACTCCAGCCTGGGCAACAGGAGCAAAACTCTGTCATTCTGTCTCAAAAAAAAAAACAAAGGCTGGGTGTGGTAGCTCATGCCTGTAGTCCCAGTACTTGGGGAGGCCGAGGTGGGTGGATCACGAAGTCAAGAGTTGAAGACCAGCCTGGCCAAGATGGTGAAACCCCGTCTCTATTAAAAATACACACACACACACACACACACACACACACACACACACACACACACACAGAAAATTAGTTGGGCATGGTGTCAGGCACCTATAGTCCCAGCTACTCTGGAGGCTGAGGCAAAGAATTGCTTGAACCCAGGAGGGGGAGGTTGCAGTGAGCCGAGATCACGCCACTGCACTCCAGCCTGGGTGACAGAGGGAGACTCTGTTTCAGAAAAAAAAATCATAAGAGAAAATACATTTGTAGTACTGTACTGTATTTATTGATACTGTAAATTGTCTGTTTACAAGATGAATCATCTGAAATGTTGGGCAGTTACAGGTGCAGACCGTAATCTACAGTACATATCAAGCAACTCAGCTTTTTCTTGTAATGTCATGACTTTTCTCTGCTTATTGGGAGTGCTTCCGGCATCACTAGTGGCACTTTGTATGGGTCCCATGGTGTTAGTCAAGGTTCATGGTGTTGCACTAAACATGATGAAAATATGGGAGAACCATGATATGCAATTTACTGCAATATTCAGTCTGCTAGAGAGGTGAACTACTTATATGGAGATGGTTAGCATCACATTGTATTTTAGGGAGGATACTCATTAACACTTGAGCTCACCCCAATAACAACAGGAGGAGGCAACAAAATTGTTACAGAAGTATAGTATGTACTACAGTTAATTTTATGCAGTTATTTAATAATGCATCTTTGTTTACATTTCTCTGAACTGCAAATGGCATCACGTATGGTCTGTAAGTGTTTGTGTATATAAGTTTTGATACATTGTACCTTTTTATTTTTAATTTATTTTTAGAGACAGTGTCTTGCTTTGTTGCCTACTTTGGTCTAGGGCTTCAAGCGATCCTCCTGCCTTGGCCTCCCAAAGTGCTAAAATTACAGGCATGAGCTGCCCAGGCTGGAGTGCTGGGGTACGATCTTGGCTCACTGCAACCTCCACCTTTCAGGTTCAAGCAATTCTCATGTCTCAGCCTCTTGAGTAGCTGGGATTACAGGTGCATGCCACCACACCTGGCTAATTTTTGTATTTTTAGTAAAGATGGAGTTACACCATGTTGGCCAGGCTAGTCTCGAACTCTTGACCTCAAGTGATCCGCCCACCTCAACCTCCCAAAGTGCTGGGATTACAGGTGTGAGGCACTGCACCGAGCCATTTTTTGGATATTTTTGTGCTATACAGTTTGGGAGTTTTTTCAAATTGTCACAGATCTTCAAAAAATTTTCTAACATATATATTGAAAAAAATCTGTATATGTACAGTTCAAGCTCATGTTGTTCAAGGGCCAACTGTAATTTCCTGGATATTTCAAGAATGTTCAACCAAAATGATAATTCTTATCTCACTATTAATCATGTAAAATGTCTTAGCAATTTTAATGTTCTTGTATATTTTATATAAAATACTGTTTTGTTGTTGTTGCAGGGGCAATGTTAAATATTGTTCAAGATTCAGCACTTTTAGAAGCCATTGGTTGCCAGATGGAGATGGTAAGTAAGATATAATCTGTCAGAGAATATCACTTTTGGATTTTATGTAAATTATATACCAAATGTCCATCTTTGTGAATTTTATAGGCCTTTGGTTTGTAAATCCTGGTCATTGGCTCAGAAGGATTCTGTTTAAAAATAACGTATATTTTGAGGATTACTTTTCAGTGCCTCGTAAAAGCTGTGCATCAGGTCCCCGAGAGATTCTGTATGAGAGAAACTCCAGTTAAATCCAGTCTTCATTCCTGAACAGTATCTACTTAAAACTCATACTTGTTTTGCTGTGGTGATGAACTTGGTTGAATAACTTAGGAAAAGCTCTAGCCAGCAAGCATCTAGTTTAACTTTTTCTTTCTCATTTCTTTCTAACCCCTCTAGACCTAAGTTTGAAGGTCCCTCAAAGCACCAATGCTTCTAAATCAAAAATGCTTCTCAGAGACTTCCAGTGCTCTCTGCTTTGTCTTCAAGATATGTGATTCCTATACTTGGAGTAGAGGCAGGAGAATGGGGGGTTAATAGGGTATACTAGGGTAAGCTGCGTAGATGTAGGATGGGTGATCAAATTATTATTAAGGAAATTACACTCATGTCTCTCTAGGTGGTTAATAATAATTTACTGATCTGAGTATAATGAGTTGTGTTTATATGGGGAAAAAATGAGGAAAGTCTAATAGATAGGTTTATTACCTCTTCATATCTTCATACTAACCCTAGTATTTTATTGTTTGTGTTTTCTGATATAACTATATTTGAAAGTTGTTGTTGTTTGTTTATTCATGTTTTTTAAGCTTATATTTCTGTTCTGAAGTTTTGCTTAGGAGGCACTAGGGTATTTTCCTTAAGGACCCAGAATCAGTAGCTAGTGAAGTCTAGTGAAGATGAAAAAGCTGGGCCGGCCCTTTGTAAATAGTGGCACAGAAGACCCCCAGTATGGGCACCTGTAGTAGTCAAACTCTTCGTACCCTCCAGCAGATGTGTCTATGTAAAAATACCACAGTGGTTTTAATCCTTTGTCAATTTTTATCTGTTAATATCAGTTTGTGCTATTCAGTTGGCACATTCTGCTTTATCAACAAGGTTTTTAATGATTGACTTTTATTTATACTTGTAAACTGTGATGTAACCCTCAAACACTTGATTCATTTTCATTTAACTAGGGTGGTGGAGAAAATAACCTGAAGAGCCATAGTCGCACTAATAGTGGTATTAGTTCAGCAAGTGGCGGAAGCACGGAGCCCACAACTCCCGATAGTGAGAGACCCGCTCAAGCTCTCTTAAGAGATTATGGTAAGTCATGTTTCTTTTGAAATTCAAAGTTTAATAGAATGACTTTAATGCTCACATTTATAAAGCAAAAATATTAAAATTTTAATGTTCATTTTTTTTATGTACTTAAGTGTGATAGAGAGGATGTCAGTCTAAGAAGCTAAGAGAAAGAAAACAAATCTTTTTAATTTAGCTTGTATAGCTTTTGTGTAGTATATTAGATTTGGGGTAGTATATTAGATTTTATAATTGATAGTAGTGGGTAATTGGGAAACATTTCTGAATTCTCTGCTATCTGTGGTGGTAGAGAACCAAATAGGATGTGTGGGCTCTGCCTCAGAACTCACAGTATAGTGGCAGAGACGTCCAATAAACCAATTATTACAGTATGGCAAGGAGGGTGATGCGGGATGCATTAGATAGCAACCCAGAGGAGAGTGTCTCTTCACTTTAAAACCTGTGTACCCTACTCACTAGGTTCTTCAGTCCTGAAACATTTTTATTTTCTGTCCTGCCAACTAAAACATTTGCCAGCCAAGCATCCTATACAGGGTTTTCCCCTACCTTGGGCAGTTGTTTTATCAGTTCTATGAGTTTGTGGAGTACCTTTCATGTTTTTCTACACAAGTATTAACAGTGTATTGAATCTGTTGAGCATTTATCCAACTAGATTGGAGTGATATCTAGATTCTTAGATGTAAGCTTCATTTTTTAATCATCTGGAGAGCTCATGAGCCATGTTTCTATGATTTTAAGTTTGCAACAAGTATCCTTGAACATGTCAGATACATAAAGCCATTATGTGGATATTTGAATAACACCTTTAAATATATTTGTAAAGAAGTTACTTAAATTATCTTATTCACTGTGTATGTAGATTTAGGTATTCTATAGATTGAAAATTTGTTGTTCAAGCTTTCTAAAACATATTTAAGCTAAATAAATTTTTGTTACTGGCTGCGCACAGTGGCTCATACCTGTAATCCCAGCACTTTGGGAGGCCAAGGTGGGCAGATTACCTGAGGTCAGGAGTTTGAGACCAGCCTGGCCAATATGGTGAAACCCCATCTCTACTAAAAATACAAAAATTAGCTGGGGGTGGTGGCGGGCGCCTGTAATCCCAGCTACTTGGGAGGCTGAAGCAGGAGAATCACTTGAATCTGGGAGGCAGAGGTTGCAGTGAGCCAAGATTGCACCACTGTACGCCAGCCTGGGCAACAGAGCGAGACTCCATCTCAAAAAAAAAAAAGAAAAGAAAAGAAAAGAAGTTTTTCATTACTGCATGTGTTCTAATATAAATGTTTTAAGTGATTATTGTTTGTTTCAGCATTTTGAAGTGAGCTCTGCTTGTAATGTCGTAAAATATTTTTTACTAAGAAATCCTAATTTGTGTTAGTGTCGCATGAGTGTCTCTCTTTAATGATCATTCCTTTTTCTGTTGTCACTGCCCTCTTTCTGATAGGATCGACAGGTATAATGTCCCTAAAGCTTTTTTTTTTTTTTTTACAAATTCAGTTTAATTTGTCCTTATTTAATTTTTTCTAATTTTCTATTAGCTAACTAGTAATTACTTTTAAATATAGATTGGAGCCCAAATAAAAATAAAATGGTTTGATTAGTTTTTTTTTAGAAATATTAAAGTAATCTTGGAGAATTAAATGTTAAAGTGTGTTTGAAAAGGCATTGCATGTGAGTTTTGATGGTTTAAACTCTGTAAGTAATTTCAACAGATGCTTGCTTTAGAGTAATTCCCAGCATCTGAGGAGGCCATAAAATTTGAATTCTTTCCTCTATAAAGTTTTAAGGAAATAATTGATAGCCTTTTCATCACTTTTTGAAAATATAACTCTCTATGAGTTGATAATTTATGAACTTTAAGATTTACATTGTTATAAAAATGACACAAACTGCCAAATCCCACAGTTGTGTGAAAGTGCGTGAACCAGGAGCTAGAAGCTGCTCTGGTCCAGCACGTGTGCCTGTGCATCATTTAGTCGGACTTGGCACTCAGGCCAGTGGGGTGGGGAGCGTAGCACTGTGTGGGTGCCCGTCGTTCTCACTGTGGCTGCTATGGTCTGTGCCTAGTGGATGCTGTGCTTCTCGTTACTAATGCTTAGTTGTTTTCCCTCCCTGTGGGATGTGGCATTGGGGTTATATCCTAGCTCTTAATACAGATTCAGCTGCTGGGCTCCTGATTCGCAGCATTCATCTCGTCACCCAAAGACTCAACTCCCAGTGGCGCCAAGACATGAGCATATCACTGGCAGCTCTAGAGCTCCTCTCTGGCCTTGCAAAGGTGAGGAAGACAGTCCTTTTATTTTAACCCAAGAGCCTTTGGCCTTGGCTTTTTTTTCTGTATCTCTTGACCCCTTGTGTGGGTATTTCAGTGTTGATCACTAGTGTTGATTTAGTTTGGTTTATATCCAAAGTGTGCAAAATTGAGCCTCCAAGTGAAGTTTTACGAAATGAACTTTACTGTTTAAAAATAGATTCAAAGAGTATGAATGAGATTTTTGCTGTTAAATTATAGGAAACATTTCAATACTTGCCATTTATTTATTTGCATATAATAGAATACATCTTGATTTTGTAAAAAGTGGTTATCTTAGTGTATGCCATTTGGGATTACCTGTGGCTCTGCCATCTTCCATTATCAGAGGTAGGCGAAAATTGACTATACTTTTTTTGTTTGTTTGTTTTGTTTTTTGAGATGGAGTCTTGCTCTGTTGCCTAGGCTGTAGTGCAGTGGTACAAACTCAGCTCACTGCAACCCCTGCTTCCAAGCAATTCCCCTGCCTCAGCCTCCTGAGTAGCTGGGATTACCGGTGTACGTCATCATGGCCAGCTAATTTTTGTATTTTTAGTAGAGATGGGTTTCATCCTGTTGGCCAGGCTGATCTCGAACTCTTGACCTCAAGTGATCCACCCACCTCGGCCTTCCAAAGTGCTGGGATTAGAAGTGTGAGCCACTGCACCCGGCCTTGGCTACACTTTACAGATTTCTTTCACAGCTGGTATTTCAGTTTTGTGAAACCTTAGAACTGGTGGTCATTTGTGCTTCTCTTAAGTGTATTCTTTCTTTGGAGATGAAATTTGCATAATATAAAATTAGCCATTTAAAAGCAAACAATTCAGTGACTGTTGGTACATTCACAATGTTGAGCAACTTCTACCTCTAGTTTCAAAAAGTTTTTATCACCCCTAAAGGAAACCCATACCCATTAAGCAGTTTTGCTTCAGCCTCCCCACCCCTCTTCCTCTGACAACCACCAGTCTGCATTTTGTCTCAATGGATCTGCCTATTCTGGACATTTCATGTAAATGGAATCATACAATGTGCGACCTTTTGTCTCTGGTTTCTTTCACTTAACGTAATGTTTTCGAGTTTCATGTACGTTGTAGAATGTGTCAGAACTGTATTCCTTTTTATGATTGGATAATACTTCACTGTGTGTATATACCTCAGTTTATCCATTTATCACTCGATGGACATTTGAGTTGTTTTCATCTTTAGGTTATTGTCAGTAGTGCTGCTGTGAACATGTATGTACATGTATTTGTTTGAATACCAGTTTTTCAGTTCTTTTGGTTGTACACCTAGGAGCAGAATTATTGGGTTATATAGTAACCCTATGTTTAACTTTTTGAGGAACTGCCAAACTGTTTTTCATAGTAACTGAATCAGTTTACATTCCCAATGTATGAAGGTTTCGCTTTCTTTGTATTTTCTCTAACATCTAAGGTTTTCTTGTCAGTAAGATGAGCAGGATTATCTTACATATAATACATAATTGAGGAAATACATAAAATATTTTGTGAACAAAAAGCCGATAAACAGGTGCTACTGTCTGGGATGTTATGGTTCAGACCCTCATTTTTCAGTTGTGGGAATAGGTGTCAGAGGCTGTGACTTACCTAAGCCATAAGAAACAAAATAAGCAATAAAACCTAAGGTGTTTTATCACCACTTAGAGGTTACCTCAGAGATCCTCCAGGATGGACATCATAATTTTGTGAGAAGCAGTTACTGGTACAGCAAATAAAAACAGCCATTTATGAGACATACAGGAGCACACTGTCTTTGAGAGTAAGGTACTATTTCCTGTGACCTTTAGTACACTCAGTAGTAAGGAATAATTAGCCCTAGTTGGAGCACTGCTCTGGACCTACAAATCATAAAGGACAAATCATTAAAAAAGATTTCTAAAATCTTTTTTACTGTCTGATTTTATGATTTGCTATAAAGCTACAGTAATCAAAATAGCCTGGTATTGGCATAGGGTTGGATAAATTGATCAGTGGAAGAGAATAGTATATCCATACATAAGTGGTCATCTGATTTTTGACAAAGGTGCAAAGGTAATTCAAAGGAGAAAGGATAGTCTTTTCAACCAGAGGTACTATAAAAATAATTGGATATTCATATACAAAAACACAAAAAGTTTTGACTCATACCTTGCACTATGAACAAGAATTAACTCAAACTGGCTGGGCACAGTGGCTCATGCCTGTAATCCCAGCATTTTGGGAGGCTGAGGCAGGAGGAGCACTTAAACCCAGAAGTTCGAGACCAGTCTGGGCAACATAGTGACATTTCGTCTCTATTACATAAAAAAAATATGTAGAAAACCTAAAGTATAAAAATTCTAGAAGAAAATAGGAGAATATCTTTGTGACCTGGGGATAGATGTCTTAGATATTACGCTATAGAAGAACAAACTGATATGTTGGACTTCAAAATTTAAAACTGCTGTTCTTTGGAAAACACTGTTAAAAGAATGAGGTGACAAATCACAGACTGAAAGGAAATGTTTACAAAGCATATATTTGATGAAGGATTTGTATTTATATTACATAAAGAACTCTCAGAACTCAATAATAGCCTTTCCTTTTGGTGGTGCACAGCAGCAATATGGAGAAAATTTCTAAGAAGAGGAAGTTTGATAGCATTTTCAGAAATAAACTGAGCAGGTTCTTCACTCAGAAACTTGCAGAAGGTGACTACTCTGGAGTTGAGGTCCAAGTTATACCAGCCGGGATAGAAATCACTACCTTAGCATCCAGGATGCAGAATGTTCTTGGTGAAAAGAACCACTTTATCTGTGAATTGGCTGAGGTAGTTCAGAAGAGGTTTGGCTTCCCTGAGGTCAGGTAAAGCTTTATGCTGAAAAGGTGGCCTGAAAGAATTTTCTGTGCCATTGCCCAGACAGAGTCTGTGCTATAAACTACTATTAGGTTTTGCTGTGGGGAGAGCCTTCGGTAGTGTGCTGTGCTGTGGAGAGTGGGGCAAGGGCTACGAGGTCATGGTGTCAGGGAAAGTTAAGGACAGAGAACTGAATCCATGAACTTTGAGTATGATCTGATGATCTGCAGCAGGGACCCTATTAGCTACTATGTTGATACCATCATCCACCATGTGCTGCTCAGACAGGATGTGCTGGACATCAGAGTGAAGATCATGTGTCCTGGGACCAAGTGGTAAGATTGGCCTTAAGAATCCCTTGCCTGACCACGTGAGCACCGTGGACCCTAAAGATGAGATACTATTCACCATGCTTATCTCAGGATAGATGGTTAGGAAGCCATGCTCTACCCAGCCCCAGCTGAATAATAGGGTCTCCTTGGCAGCTGGTTCTGGAGTCTGGATGTTGCCTTGTAAAGACCTTTAATAAAATCTTTTAAGAAGACAAAATACAACAACAAAAACCCTTACTAATACAACAAACGACCCAATTAAAAATTGGCCAAAAGATTTGAACATTTTATCAAAGATGATATACAGATGACAAATAAGCACATGAAAAAATACTCAGTGTCATTAATTATTAGGGAAATGCAATGAAAACCGCGATAAGATACCACTACAAATCTATTAGAATGGCTGAAATATAAAAGACTGGCCATACCAAATGTTGGTGAGGATGTGGAGGAACTGCTGATGGGAATGTTAAATGGAACCACCATTTTGGAAAACAGCTTGGCCGTTCCTTAAAAAGCTAAGCATACACCTACATATGACCCAATAATTCCACTCCTAGGAGACAAGAGAACATAAATCAATACAAATACCTTGTACACGAATGTTTATAGCAGCTGTATTTATAATACCAGAAGCTGGAAACAACTCAGTGTCCATTAATAGGTAACTAGATAAATTGGGGTATATCCATGCAATGGACTACTACTCAGCAATAGAAATGAATGAACAATTGATATACCTAAAAGTGTAATTAAATCTGAAAATAATTATGCTGAGTGAAAGAAACCAGAACAAAAAAGTACATATTGGATGATTTTATATGATTTTATTTATATAAACTCTAGAAAATGCAAGCTAATCTATAGTGACAGCAGATCAGCAGTTGCTTAGGGAGAGGGGCAAAAAGGGGTGGGAGGAAGCATTACAAAGGTGCATGAAGAGATTCTGGAGGTGATAGATATGTCCACTGTCGATTGTGGTGATAGTTCACAGGTGCATACTTATGTCAGAATTGACCAATTGTATACTTGAAATACTGGGCAGTTGACTGTATGATGATTATGTCTCTGAGCAGCTGCACAGAACTTTGTGCAGAGCCTAGAGCATCACTGTGAGGCTGGGTTAGGGGTTTAAAAATGTGCCCACGTTCTTTCAGTCTCTGGCAATGATGAACAGGTATACACAATGGGTTTGGATTTTAGGGCATGAAAAAACTATGCTAAAATGAAATACTGTTTCAGGACTTGAAAAATGCCACTATTTTTATAGAGTATTATACTACATCTGAAATATTCTGTTCCTGTATGTAAATAATAGAAAAAAGCAAGGCTTCCTGTAGTGTATCACATTGTCAAATAGGTCAGGCTTCAGTGCAAATGCTTTGAAATTGGTAGAGTAATTCCTGGCTGATTGTTTCTGTTTTCCAAATGAATACGCTCAGGTAAAGGTGATGGTTGACTCAGGAGACCGGAAGCGAGCCATCAGTTCTGTGTGCAGCTACATTGTTTATCAGTGTAGTCGGCCAGCTCCTCTTCACTCCAGAGATCTGCACTCCATGATAGTGGCAGCTTTTCAGTGTCTCTGTGTCTGGCTGACAGAGCACCCTGATATGCTTGATGAAAAGGTGAATTTATTTTATTTTAAACCATTAAGTAAAAACAGTGTATACTAGCAAAGTGCCTTTTGAAAGAGAATATCTAAATTTAAATACAGTATTGCACACTTTAAACTGAAAATACATGTTAGATATAATGGAGCATTTGTGCTTTTGGGTATAACTTGAAAACTGTCATTTTGCTTATATTTGGTTGCAGATTAACTCACAGAGAAATTCTTTAGAAAGATGGGACCTTGACTAATTTATCTGAACCATCAAGACTGTTCTTTCTTGAAAGGATGGTAGCCTGGGTATAGCTAGTAGGCACTTTGGTCACCCTTCACCAAACAAAGAATGGCATTTGTTTGCCAGGCTGCAAACCTAGAGCACAGCTTGTCCATAAAGGTTGCTTCTATCGAAAAATGTTACTTCATACTCATTTCTTCACTCTCAAGTGGGCGCAGATAACTAGTCTGCGTTCTCTACCATTGTTTCGTGTAAATGTCTTCCTTATAGGCAAGCAGGTGTTATAAGGAATTCACGGCACAAATAAAAGGAGAGATCATTGGATATTTATAGAAACCTTTATGTAGTTCAAGAAATAATATTGTTGATTAAATCTTAGTCATTTTCATTATGGCTTCTGAAGTTATAATACCAGAAATTATCTAAAAATGTCAATGACAAGATTTCCTTTGGATATTATACCATGTATTAAACCAGCCCAGGTTTCACTGAATTTCTATTTCATCTCTTTGTGCTTTGATTTACCGTCTTTGGTAATTTTACAAGAAAATTGAATTGAATTTACTTATCTAACTCTCTAAACACCCAAATTGAGTTCTTTAAAGAGAAATTGAGGGACAGAGGTGTAAAGTTTATAATATTACTATGAAATTAATATATACCCATTAAAGAAATTAGCAAGAAACTGGAAGCCCTTCCACCAAAATGCATTTACTATTAGCATTTGGATGGATTTCCTTGTCTTCTCATAAGAAAGGTGTGTTACAAAAATGGATCTGCCTTTTCTGCTTTTAGGACTGCCTTAAGGAAGTACTGGAGATCGTGGAACTGGGTATCTCAGGAAGTAAGTCCAAGAACAGCGAGCAAGAGGTCAAGTACAAAGGAGATAAGGAGCCAAACCCTGCATCTATGAGAGTAAAGGATGCTGCTGAAGCCACCCTAACATGGTATGGAAGTGACCACGTAGGGATTGTGCCTAGGAGTTAGATGGGGTTAGCAGTGATCCACATTGTTTCATTTCCTTCCCGATTGTTCAGCTTTATGTGATGCAGCCCCTTTAGGGTACTTTTTCTCCAGAAATAAAATGGAAAGAAAAATCTATATGTTTTTTACCTGTTTTTTAGACCAAAAGAAACTAGGAATTTGGGGTTGAGAGTTTGAGTCCTTCTTTTTCTATACCATTTGATGTTAATTCAAGTCATAGTGTGTTACAGCTAGAAAGGATCTTGGAGAGACTTATTGCACACCCTTACTTCAGTAGCTAAGTCCAGAGATGGTGTCTGTCTCTCTGTGGTTACACTATGAGCTCTGCTTTCCAGCTCAGTGGTCTGTGTTCTCTGCTATACCGTTTATATTGCATAGTATAGATTAATTCAACCAAGATTTATGAACTCTCTGAAGAATGAGAATAGAATCATAAAGATAAATCCGGTTTAGTCACCACTACCTTTATCACCTTGTCTGCTAGGGAAGATGAAATATGAACACAAATAACTATAATATTAGGTGGAAAATAAGTGCTCCAAGAGAAGAGATATAAATAAAATGCTGGGGAGTTGGAAGGAGGAAATGAATACTTCTAGATAAGGGGAAGTCAGAGTAACATTCTTAGGGAAAATGACATTGAACCTGATTGTGAGAGGATGGGTCAAGTTTGAGCTGCAAGCCAGATTATAGGGTGGGTAAGAAGGCACCAAGACTGCTGTTTTGAGCATTTTGGTGTAGGAAAGGGGTAAAGACAGTTTGGTACCTTGAAAAAGAGTAGCAGAGAAAGTTGAGAGAGTTTGTGTTTGGCTTGTAAGTAAGCGTAGGGGAAACGGGGAAGGAAGGCAGCCTAGGCACATTTGTGGACTGAATGGAACAGGTAGTGGAGATTAGGTGGAACCATAGTACACATGGAAAGATGGGGCTTATGAAAGGTGTGCAGATGAAGCTTCAGGAAATATAAAAGCAGCAAGGAGGAGTGTCAGGTCTGTGGGCTTGCTCATTTTGGTCTTAGTATAAAGTGGCAGGCAAAACCACTTGAAAATTTGTGTGTAGCTCCGCCCTTACCAAGATCCCAGCATCTTCTGTGAGTTCAGTGGCTGGTTGCTTACTTGGGACACGCACAATCAAGTTGGATTTGTTTCTGTTCCTGTGGGCTTAAGTCATTCAGTGAATTTTTAGAAGAGTGCTTCCTGTCATTTAGTCCTGCTCACTATGCAAGTGTTGGACTTTCAGTGACTTTATGGAGGTTTGGCTAATAGCTAGAAAATAAAAAATATATATGTGAATAAAGCTACTGAAGCATGTGCTTATGCTGATGATGAATACTAGAAGTAATCTCAGTTCAGAGAGAACACCGTGTGTGGGCCGGAGTAGCCTTAAACGTATCATAGGGCCGGGCGCAGTGGCTCATGCCTGTAATCCCAGCACTTTGGGAGGCTGAGGCTGGTGGATCATGAGGTCAAGAGATCGAGACCATCTTGGCCAACATGGTGAAACCCTGTCTCTACTAAAAATACAAAAATTAGCTGGGCATGGTGGCGCTCACCTGTAGTCCCAGCTACTTAGGAGGCTGAGGCAGGAGAATCGCTTGAACCCAGGACGCAGAGGTTGCAGTGAGCCGAGATCGCGCCACTGCGCTCTATCCTGGAAACAGAGCAAGACTTCATCTAAAAAAAAAAGTGTCATAGAACTAAAACTTGATGTGTGCCTTGAAAAGTAAGAAGGATATGGAGAGAAAGGAGAGGACATTTTTCACTAGAAACTCTTTATTATACAAAAATAAGTTTGCTCCATCCTAGTCTGGATGGGGTTTTTATGAGAGCATGACTGGCCACGAGGATTGGATATGTGCTCAGGGTGAGTAGAGTCTTGGGATGCTTCTTCTCAACCTTGCCAGGAAGCTAGATGGCTCATCTGTTTCTCTTCAGTTGTCTTGTCTCTGCTGGCAACTCTGCAAATGGTATCGCCAGTTTTCAGTCTAAACTGACATCATGAAACATGTCCCTAACCAAATTTCTCTGTTCTCTCACAATTGCTGCTTTATTTTATATCATTGCTGTTTGCCGGTTATGTAAACACAGAACTTGGGCTGTTTCTCTAATTTATCTGTCATTCCCCATGTAAAGCCAGTGACTGAGTTCAATAGACTATTTTTGTAAAGTATTTCCTCCATCCCCTCCAACCTGGATAGCATCCTAGGCCAGGCCCTCCTCACTTCTTGTCCTATTGCCCCATTTTCAATCTCTTAGCCCTTCTTGTTCATCTTGTATTCTATTGTAAAACTCATCATCCTTAAGCACAATTCTAATCCTGCTGCTTGAATGATTGAAAACCTTGAGTAGATCTGTTTCCTGCCTTGTTGTCTAAACTCCTCCGTCTGGTATTCAAGGGCACCATCTGATCTTTTCCACCACTGCTTTGCAGCTTGTTCCTTCTGCCATTGTTAGGCCTGACAGACCACTGTGGCTGTGAACTCTCCATGCTTATACCTACTTATGCTCTTCCCCTGGGTTTCAGGACCTCTCTTTTCTCCCTTTGGCTACATCTTCCACTATTTAGTGCCTAGAGAAAATCTAGCTACCTTCATGGGGCCTTTGGTTTTTCTGCTTCTAAAGATGACTCTTTTCTGCACTTCTGTGCTCATTCGGTCTGACCCTACCGCACAGCAAGGAATCTATACTGTCATGATTGTACCTGGTTACATGTGTTGCATGCTAGTGTTGTCTTCCTGGTCTGGGTAGAGAGCACATTTGCCTCTTTGCCAACACAATGCTGAGCACACAGTAGAAAATTATGGAGTACAGATTAGCTGGTTAGGTTTCTTTTCCCCTGTGTGTACTAATACAAATTCAGAATTAGGGCTCTTGGAAGTCATTTCAACAGCCCCCTTTGCCTGTCACCTTGAAGACATATTTAACGAATTATTTAGCCTCTAATACGGGGATTTTCTAACCCTCAAGGTTGCCCATTTCAATTGTTAAAAACTTGAAGCTTTACATTGAGCTAAAATCTCTGCCACTTCTGTGCATTGGTTCTCATTCATACTTTTGATCATTAAATCCTTTTTGTGCAGGCAGTAGTAGTATCCAAAAGCAGTGCTCATGTTCTCTCTGGTTCATTTCTGCCATTACCTTCAGTTTTTCTTTTTTTAATATTACAAAGATTCAAGTCCCTTTATCATCCTGGTTATTCTCAGCTGGCATAGGTTTGACTGTTCACCTCTTACAGGTGGTTTACAGAGTGTAATGCTCTTATTATTTTTTATTTTTTTTTCTTGAGGTGGAGTCTCACTCTGTCACCCAGGCTGGAGTGCAATGGCATGATCTTGGCTCACTGCAACTGCCACCTCCCAGGTTCAAGCGATTCTCCTGCCTCAGCCTTCCGAGTACCTGGGACTGCAGGCACGTGCCACCATGCCTGGCTAATTTTTGTGTTTTTAGTAGACGGGGTTTCGCCATTTTGGCCAGGCTGGTGTCGAACTCCTGACCTCAGCTGATCCACCTGCCTCAGCCTTCTGAAGTGCTGGGATCACAGGTGAGAGCCACTGTGGCCAGCCATATTTTTTTTTAAAGAAATAGAGACGAGGTCTCATTGTGTTGCCCAGGCTGATCTCAAACTCTTGAGCTCAAGCAGACCTCTCGCCTCAGCCTCCCAAAGTGCTGGGATTACAGGTGTGAGCCACCCAAACCCGGCTGAGTACAGTGTTCTAGATGTGATTTTATGATCTTTAAACTCTGTATAATATTATGTTTTCATTAAAATGTACTCAGACTGCATTGCATTTTTGAGAACTTGGTGATTTGCATTAAATCAACTAAAATTCTTGAGGTTTTTTTTTTCGCACATTTACCTTTCATCTGTTTTTCTCATCCTGTACTTATTTGGGAGTGTTTGAATGCAATGCACAGAACTTTACATTTAAACCTGAAATTTCTTTATCTAAGATTTACCTCATTATTTTTAATCTTTTAAGATTCTTTTGGATCTCAACTCTTACTATGGTATATTATCTCTGCAACTCAACTTTTAGTCAGCTGCATATTTAATGAGCATATCCTGTGTGTTCTAAATATATTAATAAAAATATTGAACAGATAGACTCACAGAGCACATTGTCAGAGGATTTCCTTCAGGTCCACAGGGATTTTTAAATCTATCTATAAGTTCATGTATTGTATGAAATAACATTTCATATAATGTGAAATGGGAATAATAATGGTATATGGGAATAATAGTGGTACCTATCTCATATAGGATTGTTACATTATGTGAATTGTGATGTTATGATATTATATCACATAACAATCCTATGAGATAGGTACCATTATTCCCATTTTATAATGAAGAAAGATTATCTTCATAAGAAAGAAGACTATCTTGCACAGAAAGAAAGTATCTTACAATTAAAACAAAGATTTTATCTTGTGGTTCTAATATCATCTGAGCCTTCATACGCGTCTCATCTGGAAACCCAGTATTCCACAACAGCACATTTATCATCTCAGCTCTCAGCTTGAGTGGCCTCTCCTCTTTCACTCTAAAGCTTGAACCCAAAGATACCTAACAATGGAAAGCAACATTGCTCAACAGATCATTTTTTTTCTCCATTTCCTCTCTCTCTAAAGGAAGACTGTGTAAGAACTACAGGGACCAGGAGAACTTGGCATTAAGTTCAGGCCTCTCATGGTTTGCAGAAAATAGGAGAAACACCAGGAGATCAATAATGATAAAATATGGCTTTGGTTTTCTAAAATGGGACAGAGATGTTGTCACAAAGCATATGGAATATGAGTTTGTTGTGTTCCATACAAGATTCTAAGATATCAAATAGGTTGTTGGTAAGGTCACTGAGATCACATTATACCAGCCTAACTGTATTTTCTTTTCTGGATATTGACCAGACTGGAAAGGCAAATAAATGTCTCTGAAATAAAGACATACAAATATGCATCTGGGGTAATCTTTTAATCTTGGAGGGGAGAGTCTGGACAGCATGCCATGGCATTCACCACAAGGAGTAAATCTGACCTGTCAAGAAGCATGGCTGTGGTCAATTAAAATTCAGAAGAGTGGAAGGACACATTGATACACGAGGTAAACTGAGATTTTGCTTTGGGAATTAACTGTTATCTTTTCCATTCTCCATAGCATTATGCAGTTGCTTGGCGCATTTCCTTCACCTAGTGGTCCTGCCTCTCCTTGTAGTCTTGTGAATGAGACCACTTTGATTAAATACTCCAGGCTGCCAACCATAAACAAGCATAGTTTCCGGTACTTTGTCTTGGATAACAGTGTCATCCTGGCAATGCTGGAACAACCTCTTGGAAATGAGCAGAGTAAGTTTTAGTACTTTGAGCCTTCTCTACTTCTAAATCAGTGTTACCAGTACCATGAAGCTGTTTCTAGGATCAGGGAAGGACAGTCTACAGATTCTAAGTAGATCAAAAAGACTTCTAGGTGTGGGACAATAGCACCTGAAAAATAGGGAGCTAAAAAATAGAATCTACGTATTAAGTAGAGCCTCTTAAAGGCTCTTTATGTACATCTGAACTAGCTCTGTAGTTTTCTAAAAGGTGGCATTTTAGTGGGTTATATTGTTTTGTTTATCTTTGTCACTTTTTCTTCCCCCTTGAACTTTGGATCATGCCCCTCTGCTCCCCTGCCTCTCACTCGTCATGTTCTATATCAGTTGTTGGTACTACTTAACACAGGCTAGAAATTTGAGGAGATATCTTTACTTGCTCCTTCCTGTTACTCCCTTATATAATTCGTTTCTAAGTTTCCATCTCCCAGGGTCCCTTGAATCTCTCCTTTCCTCTGTACCCTCCAATAAATCCAAGTGCAGGACCTTGTTATTTCTTATCTAAATTATCACAGTTGTTTCCTACCTACTCTGATTTCCCCAACCCCCAGACCCCTTGTCAGTTCCAACATGTGTTTACCCTACTCCTATGCTACTTGCTGCCACCATAGTATTCATCCTCAACTACAAATGACCATGCCAGTGCCCTACTGAAAACCCTTCAGTGATTTTCCATTAACACAACATGCACGGTTTGCCTCCTTTCCCTCCCCCTCAGTTACAAGCCATCTCACAGTATGTGATTATCACTGCGACCCAAAGTATTCAAAAGTACATTTTTTTTTCTGATGGTAATTGGCATCAGCCAGTATGTAAAAGAAGCATATTCTCAGAGGGGAATGAAAGTGAAGGTTACAGAATCTGTGGGTATAAAGTGACCCAAGGAATCACCTAGTGTACAGTTTCCTTAGTTATGAGGGAAAAAGCTCAGGCTCACAGAGGGTATATGACTTGCCCAGGGTTACTTGGGACTAAAACCCACATTTTCTAAACCCTGTGTTGTTGCTTCCTATTATTGTTGTCGCATAGTGATAGCATTTGCTGAGTGATTAAAGATTTGCCTTTTTCCCTTTTGTAAAGGTGAACAGAGTCCTGTGCCAATTTTGTTGATTACATGAGTAGGAGCTCATAAATCCATAAAGTGAAAGTGAGACATTTCCCTGTAGTTTGAGATGAAAGAATACCATCATAAATTTCCATTGTGTTGTGATGAGATACCGTGACATTAATATGAAAAAGAATGGTGCCTTTTATTATTGCTGAACTCCAGAAGTGCTGTTCTCAAGTCTTTTCTACAGGCAGCTCATCCTTCTCTACCCTATACCTGGAGTTTGCTTGGCTTTCTTTCCTAGCCTGTGCCTATTCGTGATTCCTCCAGCCTCCTACTGCCAAGCCATCTGCTGAGGAGTCTGCAGAATCTCAGTGTCCCCTTCAGGCTTCCTGGCCTTTTTCTAGCTTTTTAAAGACTCTTCTACTTTCATTCCAAATAATTTCATTGCATAGGAAGTTTACCAAAAATATAAGCAATTGGAATTGTATAGATTTACAGGGACATTTTAATGGTTTATAATAAGAAATTATAGAGAAGTTTGAAGGTGTTTGACTCCCACACCTGAGACAGAAGAATAAAAAGAAGGATCTGGGTCAGGAAGTCCATCCTGAGTTTCCCCGCCCCACCCACTGCACCCCTGAACTTCTGCTGAGATGGAGCAGTGCCTGCCTGTGGTGGGCAGTGGTACACAAAGGCATGGGCAGATATAACACTAACACCGCAAACACCCAGTCTATCTTTCTGCACTTAAATTGCTCCCAACATTGGGAGGTTAGGAGTATTTACTAGGACAGTGTTTCCCACAAATGCATACATGTACCATTGGAGGTGTGTGAGATGATCTTAGTTGATACATTAGTGAACATTATGTATTTTTAAGCATGTGCTTTAAAATTATATAATTAACATGCCAAAATTCGTGATTTTCCATTTAGAAATATGATGCACAAGAGTGGTTGATACAAAGTAGTAGTACTCAGAGTGCATGGGTATGGCAGAAACCACAGAGGTGGTACACAAAGGATCAAAGCTTAGGAAGCACTGTTGGACCTTTGATTATGAGAAGCTCTGCAGTTGATATCAAGTTTATTTTAAATGGTTGTTGTCTGAAATTAAAACTTTTATATACACATTTTATTCTAGATGATTTTTTCCCCTCTGTCACTGTGCTGGTCCGGGGGATGTCTGGAAGACTTGCTTGGGCGCAACAGCTTTGTCTTTTACCCAGAGGAGCAAAAGCAAATCAGAAGGTATTCATCAGAAGTTACAGGGAAGTGTGTGTGTGTTTTGTAATTTAAAGGTTAGATGCCATTCCAACAAAAATCACAGATCAAATAAATATTTTTGATCCCTAGCCAGATTCTCTGTCTTTGGGTTCATAACAGAACCATCTAGTAACCTAGAATTCCAGATCTACTCAATTACTCTTTAAAGACATCTTCAAGGCAGGCATCTTTTCAAAAAGCTTTCCAGGTGATTCTGATGTCTACTTAGGAATAATTGCTGTGTGAACAGTGGCCCATTTTTTTCCATGTAATTTTACATGTAATAAAAGTTAGATATATACCATACATGAAAAATTTGGTGAGACCTTTGATGTGCCCGGCAACAGGACTTAGTTTCAAATTGTCTTCTATGATTTGTTCTTATATAATAATTGGTAATATGCTTTATATTTTTTATTTTATTTTTTTAAAGAGACAGGGTCATGTTCTGTTGCCCAGGCTGGAGTGCAGTGGTATGATCATAGCTCACTGAATCCTCGAAGTCCTGGGCTCCAGTGATCCTCTTGCTTCAGCCTCAGGAGTAGCTGAGACTGTAGGCACGTGCCATGGCACTCAGCTCATTTAAAAAAGTTTTTGTTTAGGTAGGGTCTTGCTTTGTTGCTAGGCTGGTCCCAAACTCTTGTCTTCAAGTGATCTTCCCACCTTAGCTTCCCAAAGTGTTAGGATTACAGATGTGAGCCACCACACCCAGCCTTATTAAAAAAAAAAACATATATATATATATATATATATGCTGTGTATAATTTAATGAAATCTTTTGGGGTGCACAATTTATTCACTTTATTACATTTGTAACTATGTGAATAATACTTGAAAAGTTGGGAATATAATGAAGAAATTTTAAGTCACCTATACTCACTATCCAGAGGAATATAACCACTGCTAATATTTTAGTGGATTTCCTTCCCATTTTTTTTCTTCTCATACACAATAACACTTGAATAGAATTTGAATCATTTTGTATACTTCTCTTTTCACTTATAACATTGTAAGCTTTTACTTCTGCTACTAAAAATTAAAAATATGACTTAATATTTCACCAGCATTTGAGAGACACCACAAAATTGGAACATGTGCCTAAAACCATTTAATATCCTAGATGTCTCTGTTAGATGTGTTTATCACCCAGTGAGGAGCCACTCCTCTATTTTCTCTTGGAGGTGTTGTGCAGATCACATTCTGTCAGCAACTTTGTAAGTTAGTAAGTTAGCACTGAAGACTGAAGAGGAAGAGGACCAGGAAAGGAGCTAAAATCTGTTCAGGGTTCATTGTGTACCCATATACATATTAAAAGCATGGATTTGGAGCTGTGAAGACCTAGATTTGCTGCCCATACTCTCTTAAACCGTACTAAGGTTCTTGTTGAAATCACTTTGTAGAGATGCCCAGTGAGACCAGACTTGTACTTTATTATATGGAATGATGTGAGAGCCTCTGGGGAAGAAAGTTTGAATCTTAAAGCTCCAAAATGCTTTACCCACTGGATTACCACTGAATATGGGAGATTCAGATCTGTTGCAGTAGAGGTCCACAACCCATTTTTCAGTCATGAGAGCTATGAGAAGTCGATGAATATATTTAGAAAAATAGAATATACAGGGGCACAGGCTGCTTACCTTTCCTGTTATCTGTAGCACTTGCAGATTCTCAGTGAGTTTTTGTGACATGTAATCCTAGGGAAACACAGGCATCTAAGAGACCAGGGAAATACACATCATTATGGATGGGCTTGGACCCTATGTAATAAGCATAATGTTACTTGTTTTAACAGCTTTTTGTGCCTGAACCTCGCCCAGTTCCTAAAAATGATGTTGGATTTAAATATTCTGTGAAACATCGGCCATTTCCTGAAGAGGTGGACAAGATTCCTTTTGTGAAAGCAGATCTCAGCATTCCAGATTTGCATGAAATAGTCACTGAAGAAGTAAGTACATTATTTTTAGCCGTTGTTAAGGGGATGAATAGAAACATTCTTAAATGACTTCCATGGTTAAGACAATGCCTTTAGTGTTGTTGATTCTTAAGATGACAAGGGTCTCTGTCATCCAGGAGGTTACCATGTTTCAGACAAATACAGATTGTGGCTGATTGAAAGGAACTGCACGTATCTTAGAGAGAGGTGTCACTGGGCTGCCTGGCTGTTCATGGTAGGTTTCAGTAAAGTAGTGACATGATCAGACTCTGGTAGTAGAGTTATTTGGAGAAGGAAGACCAGTTCAGAGACTATTATGACAATCCAAGTCCTTATAAGAAAGGAAGGACTATTTCACTGATACAAAAGTTTAATATATAAAATGTATTGTGGAGGTAGATCCAAGCAGTCTTGAATTGATGAGGGAAGGAAAAGAGCCAAAGAATTTTATATTTTGAGCCTGAGTGACAAAGAGATATCAGTGCCATTTGCAGAAATATAGACATTAGGAAGAGGATAGTTTTGGGAAGATGGGAAAAATTTATTTGGCTTTAGATTAATTTAGAGAGTTTATTAGATAACTGGCCTCTTAGGTCAGGGGAGAAGAATTTTAAGAAGTCAAGGACAGAGATATGTCAGGACATGAGAGAATAGAAGAGCAGGAATGGAGGAAGGGCTATACTCTCCAATGCTGGAGAGATCAGGAAGAAGAAGGAATAGAAAAAGTCCCCTGGATTTTGGCATAAAATTGTAGGTGACCTTTGAGAACAGGTGTGTACAGTAGGAGGCAGAGTTCAAAGGACTGGGGAGTGAATGTATTGAGGGACAGGCAGTGAATAGAAACTACACTGTTAACAGTAAAGGGAAGGGTAATAATGGGTAATATTATAGCTTGAGGAAATGACCTCATTAAGGAAAGAAAGGCTAGTTTTTTGTTTTTCTTTCTTTTTTTTTTTGAGACAGAGTTTTGATATTGTTGCTTAGGCTGGAGTGTACTTGTGCGTTTTTTGGCTCACTGCAACTTCTGCCTCCCAGGTTTAAGCAATTCTTCTGCCTCAGCCTCTCAAGTGGCTGGGATTACAGGCGCCCACCACCACGTCCAGCTAATTTTTCTATTTTTAATAGAGATGGAGTTTCACCATGTTGGCCAGGCTGGTCTCCCAACTCCTGACCTGAGGTGATCCGCCCACCTTGGCCTCCCAAAGTGCTGAGATTACAGGCGTGAGCCATCACACCTGGCCAGAAAAGGCTAGTTTTTAATATTTTTTTACATTCAAGGATGGGAATATTATGAACATGCTTATAGCTTGAAAGGAAGGAACCGGTAGAGAGGGGTCTGGCTAACACTGGAAGATGGGCAGTGGGATTTATAAGTAATAGAGGCAGTAGGGTCAAGTCTAGTCTAGAAAAATGATACTTCTAAGACAGAAGGAGAGAGTAGGTGAAGGTTCAGAGACATTTAGAGAGGAAAGGAGGGTAATTGAAGAAGCTTATGCAAATTGTAATTCTGGTTCTTGGTAGTGTAATAGGGGATCCAAGACAATTCTTAAGAATTACCAGGCAGTCCAGCTGAGGTTAAGTAGCATTGTCTTTAGTGAAGTTATTTAACTCACTCTGCTGACTTTCTTCAAAAGTCCTTGGGATCTGGGAGCATAAGTAAAGAATTTGGTGTGGAGATTCACAGATATGGACATTTGGAAGGAGAAGGTTCAACACAGCCATTTAATGTGCTTAAGGAGAGGGTATTTAGCTGTGGGGGCTTTGGCTTAGTTGGGAAGCAGATGAAGCCGGGAGGATGCTAATGGGGTGGGAGAGCAGGGGGAGGGGTTGAGTGAGCCATAGTGACGGTAGAGCACTAGCTTAGGGAGGGAAGGGATAGGAGCCACACAAGGGCACTTGGGATTGGAGAGTGAATTTCAGACTTACAGCCCTGGAAAGCAGAGCACAGTTCAGGTTCAAGTTTGTTTTCATGGATGGCCAAAGTTGTGAAAGTTAAGGAGCTTGTAGAATTCTGAGCCAGGTTGTTAGAAGGATCATCACTCATCGGGATAGAATTTTAAACAAGGATTGATCCAAAGGAAAAGAGGAAAGGTGGGAGGAGTCTCTAAGAGTAAAGTCATGTCATCCATACAGATGAGGATTTCAAAACACAGAGAGCACATCAGGATGAATAAAGATGGACAGTGATCTGGAAGGGAAAGGTGGAAGCAACAACTCTGCCTCTGCCCCCTTTCTTGCCTATTTGAAGGGGACCAGAGACTGAATGTTTTCATTTACAGTGAAGACATGAAGGAGCAATTGTTGATGGTATAGGGAAGTTCTTTTGGCATTGTTTTAACCTTGAACCATGTTTGCTTAATTGTATACTCTCTATTGAACTGAATCACAGTATTCACCACTGAAAATTATCTTCATTTTCTTTGTTGCTTGTACCTTTATTTTTATTTTAAAATTAAGATTGATTTAGGTGCAATGGGGCTCATGCCTGTAATCGTAGCACTTTGGGAGCTTAAGGCAGGAGGATCACTTGAGCCCAGGAGTTCAAGACCAGCTTGGTCAACAGAGAGAGACCCCTATCTCAAAAATTAAAAAAATTAAAAAAAAATTAAAATTGGCCTTGTTAGTTTGATAATAGTTTCAAAAAACGAAACATCTGGTTTATTTCAGTTAGAAGAGAGACATGAAAAATTAAGGAGTGGCATGGCCCAGCAGATTGCTTATGAAATACACCTTGAGCAACAGAGTGAGGAGGAATTGCAGAAGAGAAGTTTTCCTGACCCAATTACGGATTGCAAGCCCCCACCTCCTGCCCAGGAATTCCAAACAGCCCGTCTTTTCCTCTCACACTTTGGATTTTTGTCCTTAGAAGCATTGAAGGTAATTTTCATGAACTTTTATGAATAAATATATTCACAAGTTAATGTTCAGCTGACAAGAGCTAAAATATTTTTATGAGGATAGAAGCAAATTAAAAAAAAAAAAACTGGTTAAAATTTTACCCTGCATGCAAATAAATGAAACTCTGTGCTGCTGTAGGTTATAGTTTGTGCTATAGGATAGGTCACCCCATGAATGCATTCAGAATTCTTCTGTCTGTGGGGACTACTTTGATAATTCATCTAACTCTGAATTTTCCTAGATAATGCAGGACCCATATTATACAGATAAATGAAATCTATACATAATTAGAAAAAGAATGTTAAAAATCTTCCCTTAGTAAGCGTTATTACTAAAAATATAAGCTGCAATTAACTTTGCTCTTTCATGCCACTTTTGAAAAGGAATGAAGTTAATACTGTAGTATTTGTAAGCCAAGCACTTCTTACATTGTCCACAGTTTGTGAGATCAAACTGTCTGGTTTTATGTCCTGGAATCATTGCTTGTCAGCTAGGTGGTCTTTGGTGAGTTAGTTACCTTGTCTTAGTTCCTCATCATCTATAAAGTGAGGATGATAAAAGTATTCATCTCATTGATCATGTGAAGATTAAATGTGTTAACTTGTGGAAGATACTTGGTATAGTATTTAGCACACAGTAAGCCAGGCTGTAATATTGCCATTATTCTCAATTCCATTAGCCTTAAAACAATTTTACAGCCAGGTACGGTGGCTCATGCCTATAATCCAGCACTTTGGGAGGTCAAGGCAGGAGGATCACTTGAAGCCAGGAGTTTGAGACCAGCCTGGGCAACATAGTGAGACCCCATCTCTACAAAAAATTGTTTTTAAAAATTAGTTGGGTGTGGTGGAATGCCTATAGTCCCAGTTTTCAGGAGTCTGAGGCAAGAGGATCGCTTGAGCCCAAGAATTCCAGGTTACAGTGAGTTATGGTCACTCCACTCTATTCCAGTTTAATTGACAGAGTGAGACCCTGTCTCTTGGAAAACAAAAAAAGTTACAAGACAAGGGGTGCTATTCCTGTTTTATGGATGTGGACATAGAGGCTCAAAAATGTGAAATAACTTGTTTGGAGGTGGACTTGGAGTTTATTCTAAGTCCTGTTTTGAAAAGTACAACTGAAGATTGCCAAGCAAGATGTTGCTTATTCTGTAAGTTGTCCCATGCCCCTACTCCCTAGGAACTACCTGGTTACAGGCCATTTAACTTTGTGGAAAAGTAGGGAGACATTGCTGTTTGATTTCATGTTTCAGCATGTAGAGGGAAAATATTTTTCACTGTAGAAAATTGAGTTTGATGCAGCATATGAACATAAAAACTTAAAATGCAGAATAAAAGAGCAAAGAGGAAAATTATAAGAACTATAGTGGTAAATATGGAAGGCAAAGAAAAAAGACTCAGCCTACAAATGATTAGAGATATTTCTAGTGGAGAAAATTGAACAGAGTAGAAGCAGTAAATAAAAATATACGAAAAGAAAATTAATGCTTCCTATGGATTGCAGGGAGGCAAGAAAGGCCCTAATAGCCTTGTCTCTGAGATTATAGTTTTCCACTTCTGTTATCTATTCTAGTTGAAACTTTTAAGCTTTTAAGGAAGTGATTCTCATGCTTTCTCATCTGCATGAGAACATAGGAAAAAGAAAGTTACCTGGTTTATTTTATGAACCTTAGCATATTTCTAATAACTTAAACCTGATAGCTCATATATACAAAACTACAAACCAGTCTTACTTATGAATATATGTACAAAAGAATTAAAGGGAATGCTAAGCACACTGAATTCTGAATTAATAACATGTTAAGTGAATTGTCTACCATGATCAAGTAAGGTTTATGTCAGGAACTCAACAACTGATTATTGGGAAATATTAATAAAGCTATTAAGAAAATAATTTGTTCCCATTAGGTCAGTTAATGAAACAGTAAGTCAGTATTTACTAGAAAATATATTCTGATTTTTTTAAATTACAAACTAAGCACTACTAGTGTAGGTTCTTACTTTAAAAGATTTCTGTAAATGACAACACAGGAGTAAACCAGAGGAATCTTTTGTTAAAATCAGAGGTAAAGGTTATCCACCTTGATGACTATTTAACAATGAGAATTTCTTAGCCAGTACAGTTTTTTAAACTTTCTAGTTTTAAATAATTATAGATTAGCAGGAAATTGCAAAATAAAGATATGACGACCTTCCCACGATGATAAATTCTTATATAATGACAGTACAGTATCAAAATGAGGTAAGTCAATGAAATGTTAAACTGAGAGGTAAAAATCATTGGAAATTAGATGGCAGTGTGTAGGTAATATGACTTCTAGTTAGACAACCATAAGAAAATCAATAAAATATTTAAAATCAATGAGAGTTAAGATTGCCATACAAAAAAGTACAAAAATTAATGATTATCTCTATGATATTCAGTTAAAAATACAATGCAAAAATGCCCCATTTACAGCTCTAATACTGACAAAAGTTACCTTAACAAACTATGTACAAGACCTAGAGGAAGAAACTTTTAAAAATTATTAAGAGATACAAACTATGTATATGTTATATTCCTGGATTAGAAGATCATACAGAAGAAGAAGCTGAGGAAATACCTTATTTAAAAAAAAAAAGAAGAATGAGGACATTCTGGCCTATAAGGTGTATTGCAACATGCTTGAGGTCCACAATTCCTTATCCGTGATTTCAAAGCAAAAACTGAAAACTGGAAAATTTTTTATATATTTGTAGTAAATTCACTTAGTGGCAAAGTTGGACCTGAACTGACATGAGGCTCTTTGTAATCTTACGTCACTTAGTGTGAATACACTTCTGTTTGACTGCAGAAATATTAATGTCTTTGATTATAGAATATTGCCCTAAACCTTACTAGGAATGTTATGTAATTGACTAGAAGACTAGGCTCACAATCCTTGCCAATGTGAAAGACAATCATTCTTGCTTTCTCTAGAGGATGCTTTCCTAAAAGACACTGTGGTTAGCAAAACCTTGTTTGGCAAGATCAAGATCTCAAAGAAGATAGGAGTTTAAGAGGAAAACAAAACAAAAATGCATTTTTTAAAAATTTGTAGACGTAATTGTTTTAGAGAAGATTTAGGTTTTCAGAACAATTGGCAGAAAGGATAGAGCTGTCATACACCTTCCCCACAGCCCAGTTTCCCCTGTTACCAACATCTTGCATTGATGTGATGTATTTGTTATGACTGATGAACCTATATTGGTGCATTGCTAACTGAAGTTGGTGATTTACAATAGGGTTCACTCTGTGCTGTACAAGTCTCTGGGGTTTGACAAGTGTGTAATAACGTGTCCATCATTACAGTGTTATACAAATTGTTTTACTGCCCTAAAAATCCACTTTACTCCACCTATTCATCCCTCCCTCTTCACTCCCCACTCAACCCCTATCAACCACTGGTCTTTGTATCGTTTCTCTACAGTTGTACCTTTTTCAGAATGTCATATATTTGGAATCATACAGTGTGTAGTCCTATCACACTGGCTTTTTTCACTTTTATCGATATGCATTTAAGGTTCCTTCATATGTCTTTTTGACTCGATGGTTTCTTTCTTTTTATTGCTGAATAGTACTCCATTTTATGGATGTACCACAGTTGATTTATCCATTCACCTATTGGAAAACATCTTGGTTACTTCTACATTTTGGTTATTATGAATAAAACTGCTATAAAACATTTGTGTGCATGCTTTTGTGTGGATGTATGTGGGAAAATACCAAAGTGTGCAGTTACCTGCATTGCATGGTAAGCCTATGTTTGGCTTTGTAAGAAACTGCCAAACTGTCTTCCAAAGTAGCTATACCATTTCACATTCCACCAGTAATGAATGAGAAAAAAGGTATATTAAAAGTAAGTTCTGGAAAGCACAATATTGTAGAGAAAACAGGATTCAAATTCATATACACAATACAATCTCAGTTGTCTTTAATTTTAAAAAAGGCAAATAAAAGAACTAAAAGGAAATATGTTAAATAATTTCTTGAAGATTATGGTTGTGTTTATTCCTACCATTCTATATTTTTTAATTTAATTTTTATTAAACCATGAGCAAGTACTGTTTTTATGATTATAATAATGAAAATAGGTAGTAATTGCTCCTTTTCTACTTTTGGTGGCAGGAACCTCCAAATAGTCGTCTACCTCCTCACCTTATTGCACTTGATTCCACGATACCTGGATTTTTTGATGACATTGGGTATCTGGATCTCTTGCCATGTCGTCCTTTTGACACAGTTTTTATTTTCTATATGAAGCCAGGTCAGAAAACGAACCAAGAGGTAAGAGTTATGGTATTATTTTTTGGTAATTTTTTGTGCTATAAATACACATCTAAAGAAAATAAATGAGGCAGAATTAATATGGAGAGTTTATTTGAGCCAAAATTGAGGATTGCAGCCTGGGAAATGCTGGAGAGTGCTTCCAAGAACAAAGGAGAGGCTCACGTGTTTAAAGACAAAAAGGACGAGTCAGTAGAGCAGAACAAAAGTTGTTTTTTAGGAATTCTCATTGGTTTACAGAAATAACATTGATTAGTGAGTGGATAGAAATTACTGAACTGTAGGGTATGAGCTGTGGTGTCAAGCACTATTAGATTAGTTTATGAACTATTGGTGGCAACACTCAGTCTAGAGTCCATATTAGCAGGCAGCTTCAAAATGATTACTTAGCTTAAGCGGGAGTGAGATATGACTGCTATCAAATTTCAGTGCCTTTATGGGCATGATAATTTGAGGGAGACTCACATTTCTTAAAAAGTTTCATTCTTATATACAAAATTTTACATGGTATGCACTTGTGTTTGTTAAGAAGTATTTTGTTCTCAATGCCTAAAGACTTGTTATGAACCAGTTTGAAAACAGAATTAATCAAAACCATGTTAGGAGTCCTGAGTCTTTTGGCCCTTAAAGAATGTGATTTAGATAGGAGCTTTATCATGTCTTTCTTCCCCTTAAGGAATTCAGATTTATAAGACAAAAGAAACTGAAATAAAGAAGGTTAGTCATAAAAAAGTTAAAGTAAGGCTCAAGAAGAATAAAACAACAGCAACAAATATTTATTGAACATCTTCCCTATGGCTCTGCATGCCAGGATACAGAAGTAACAGTTTCCCTTTTGAGAAGCAGCTCACCTTCCTAGTAATTTCACAAGCAAATCATTTCATATGAGGAATGCAGTGTGCAGTGGGGGAAATAACACCTGAAATAAAGGATAAAAACAGAAGGACTGGCCAGACGCGGTAGCCCACACCTGTAATCCCAGCACTTTGGAAGGCCGAGGCAGGTGGATCACTTGAGATCAGGAGTTCGAGACCAGCCTGGCCAACATGGTGGAACCCTGTCTCTACTAAAAATGCAAAAATTAGCTGGGAGTGGTGACAGGTGCCTGTAGTCTCAGCTACTTGGGAGGCTGAGGCAGGAGAATTGCTTGAACCCAGGAAATGGAAGTTGCAGTGAGCCAAGATCGCGCCATTGTACTCCAGCCTGGGCAAAGAAGCGAGATTTTATTTCAAAAAGAAAAAAATCAAAACAAAACCAAAGGACTAAGTAGAACATGCACGGATACGTCTAACAAAGAGACTAGGAGAAGGACGAATAAAAATGTAAGATAGGTGAGAATGGAAAACTGAGAGCAAAATGGCAGGAGACTTGAAGTGCTTTTGGAAAGGAATAATTGAAATATGGATAGGCAGGCAGTTACCGACTGTAAGTAGGAAAGAGCCAAAGGAAGACTTGTAAAATGTAGTATTCAAATGTGAAGGGCACTATGACTACATGATCTTGGAATTTTACTGTAGTCATTGTAAGACCGTCAGCTAATCAAATTAGC
The DNA here is from genome assembly GCA_963573385.1 of Cacajao melanocephalus. Taxonomy (NCBI): domain Eukaryota; kingdom Metazoa; phylum Chordata; class Mammalia; order Primates; family Pitheciidae; genus Cacajao; species Cacajao melanocephalus. The sequence goes on along the minus strand of CAUYLG010039176.1, from coordinate 18,247 downwards.
ATACCTAAAGAAATTTATCAAAGTTTCCAAATGTTTACACTAGAAGCACTGTTTCAAATGATTTGTGAGCTCCTAGAAAAGAACATTGATTTATGAGAAAGTTATTTTCATTTTATGTTACTGAGTCAATAAAGTTAATAAGTGTCTGTTGTTAGGTACCAGGGTTATAGTGGTGAACAAAATCTACAAGATTTCTGGCCACCTAAAACTACTGTATAGAGGGGAAGACAGATGATTAAATAAGCAACCAGCCATAGTAAAGGGTGCTAATAGAGTCATTAAAGCATGTTATAGGAGCGGTAGCAGGAAAACCTAATCTGATTTTAAGAAGGTGGCCTGGAGGAAAAGACATTTAAGCTGATATTTAAGGTATGCATTAACTCTAGGTAAAGAGGCAGAAGCAGATTGTCACTGACAAAGTAATAATAACGTGTAAATTCTTCAGGGTAAAGAGAGTATTATATTTTCATGAAATTCATTATGGGGTCTAATACGCTTGGAGCTTAAGAGAAGGTGGACTGGTGGTAGCCAGAGATGAGACCCATGGGCTCAAGTGTTTTAGAAGAACCTCAGTAAAATTGGATTAATTATAGAGATTGGGGGTCTGTTGTGAAGGAAGTCAGTGCATTGTTTGTATGAGAATAATGAAACCACTTTTCTCCTACCTGTACAAGAAGACTTAAACGCTTGAGGCACCTCCTAACCCAGTTCAGTTTCCTTAGGTTTTTAGAAGCTGAGGGTGACTAGGAATCAAGGAAGATTTCCCGAGACCTCATTTGAAATGTCTGAGACCTGCCTTCGCTAGCCACAGGGTAGATTAAGATTAATTTCTGGCTGCCAGCAAGTGGCATGCAAGTTGCATTTGATTCACTTATTGCTTCTTGACTAAATTTTCAGAAATTGTTTATTTAAAAGTTTTACTTCTAGATGAAAATTTGAATTGCAAGAACTAGAAATGGTTGTTAAGTCAGTTTCTTGGCACTCATAAGAATATGAAGGGATATGGGTAAACTAAATAGGTTCACGTCTAAAGAGACTGGTTTTGTGTTTAAGAGGTAATGACCTTGCAATGACTTGCAGTGGGTTTAGATGCAATGGATGTAACTTCCTATATTTTGACTTTCACAGGCCTCTGTAGGATGTTGGCATAGATTAGCATTGTATGAATGATATCAGTGATCTGTGGACTGGCTGCATCACAGTCATTTGGAGGAATTTTTAGAAATAGTGATTCCAGGATTCTGCCTTCACTGATTTTAGTGTAGAAGGTCTAGAGCAGGTGAAGAGAACCTTATTTTTAGGAGATTTCCCAGATGATTTTGATATACTCTGCTCTCTACCCCTCCCCCTTTCATTTTTAATTTGGAAAGGAATTCTTTGTTTTCCTTCCTTTAGAAGTGAGTTTTTCAAGAGCAGCATTATTGCCATCTTGGGCCGGATAAGTTCTTTGTTATGGGGACTGTCCTGTGTATTTTGAAACATTTAGCAGCATCTTTGGCCTCTACCACAAGATATTTGTAGTGTGCCTCACCAGTTATGACAACCAAAAATGTCTCCAAGTGTTGGATGTCCACTTAAGAGTAAAATCACCCCAGATGAGAATCACTGTTTTAGAATGAGGGACTCTTTGTGAGGCCTATCAAAAGCCCACACATTACATTTAGTGCTTAGTGAAGAGGAGAGAACTTTCTGGTCACTTCATTTTTCCTGGAATTCTCTTCTTTGGCCTAAGAAAAGGATATTTTCATACCCACTTAATTACACCTAATGTTTATTGAATTTTAGTAGGTTTTGTAGCATTTGTCAAGATCTGTAATTAAATAATTGCATACCTATGTAATATTTCTCACTTTATGAATTAAGAAACTGAGGCAGTGGGGTTAAGAAACTTGCCCAAGGCTCAGCCAATCCAAATCTGTCTAAATCAGGAGAATGCATTTTTCTCTATAGCGATATATCCTTAAGTTTATTCTGAGCTTGGACATGATTTGTCAGAAGCATCAAAGGCTAACCAATTTTTATGAAGATTTATTTTGATATGTTCTTTTGTTTCCTTCATTATAGCTGATGATTGGTATGTATTTCAGATTTTAAAGAATGTGGAGTCTTCCAGAACTGTTCAGCCCCATTTCCTAGAATTTTTGCTTTCCCTTGGCTGGTCAGTAGATGTGGGCAGACACCCTGGTTGGACTGGGCATGTTTCCACCAGTTGGTCTATTAATTGTTGTGATGATGGTGAAGGATCTCAACAAGGTAAAACTCACAGTGTTTCATATGTCAGTTGTTTCTTGTTTTGTTAGTCTTGATTATTTTCCCCCTTTACCATGATTTATAGTCTTGTTAAAAACACAAAACCAGCCTGGGTACAGTGGCTCATGCCTGTCTTTGGGAAGCCAAGGTGGGAGGATCGACTGAGGCTGGGAGTTCAAGAGCAGCCTGGGCAATATAGCGAGACACCGTCTCTACAAAAAATGGAAACATTTGCTAGGCTTGAGGGGCAGGCACTTGTAGTCCTACCTGCTCAGGAAGCTGAGGTGGGAAGATCACTTGAGGCCAGGAGTTGGAGCTATGATCATGCCACCGCATTCCAGCCTGGGTGACAGAGCAACTCCCTGTCTCTAAAAAACAAAAAAACAGACAAACAGAGGTGTATAAAGGAAAATGATCCTTACCCTAATCCCAGTCCTGACAGGTAACTTAATAATAGTTTATATATTCTTCTAGACATTTTCAGTGTATATGAAAGATACATATACACGTAATGATAGAGTTAATTAATACAAAATGACTGGCTTATTACAATGTTGATAATTTCCTTTTTTATAATATGAGTAAGATTCAATTTTCTGTACAAATGCTGTAATAAATGTAGGTCATCCATACAAAACAATACAGCTTCCTAACAAGCATGTTTTGTCTAATTAGTAGTTTTCTATTAACCAGTGTGTTTTATCAACTGTGGCTGTCAAAAGAGTCACACTTAAAGGTTACATTCTTGGGATATTATACCAAAACCTTTGTGGTAAACAGCTGATCATCTCTGAGGATTTTCGCCCATTCTGAGGAACTGTAATCAGAATAACAAGTACCAGAACAAGTATAAATTTAAACTTAAGACCTTTGCCCCACCTGGCTAATGCTTTCTGTTCCTGGGCTCCCGAGGTCACTGGAAAATTAATATTACTTCTGTAAAGTGGTTAATGCCTGTGTCCAGTGCACAATTTTCATTTTGATAAATATATCAATTGGATACTTATGGTTGCAAGTATCAGAAAACGTGACCCAAACTGCCTTAGATTTTGAAGGTCATTTATTGCCCATGTAACTGAAAATTCCAGAGATTGTTTAAGTTTTTGGTGTCATTTGATCAGCATTCCTGTTTTATTTCTTTACAATTTTCCTTTAGCTTTGCTCTCCGTATTTTAACTTTTCCCCAGCTTGGCTTCTCTAATAGTGCAGAAAAGCAATTCCAGGCTTTACATTCACATACCACAGCAGCCTGAAGAGGAGAGATTAGCTAGATCTCAGAACCCCCTACTCCCCAAATCCAGAATTGTATAGCAATTGGACTATCCCAAGCCTGTCCTTATGGCAAGAAAGATAGAATGACTCTGATGGAGAAATACAGACAGGATAGAACTAGTAGCGGGTCAGTCCTACCTGCACATTTTGCCTGCTGCAGAATAGGGGTGGATAGAGTGGCTGTTGGGATAGTAACCACAGCGTCTACTGCAGCGGATACAAAGTGCCTGCCTGGAGTCCACACCAGGAGTCAGAAAACTAAAGCTCATTCCTGTTTTTGTAAATAAAGTTTTATTGGAACTCGATCATACTCCAGTTTACACATTGTCTATGACAGCTTTCATGCTACAATGGCAGAATTGAGTAGTTGTGGCAAAGACCTTCCTACCACACCTAAAACATTAACTGTATGATCCTTTACAGAAAAAGTTTGCTAACCTCTGGTTTAAGCTTCCTATTTGCCATACCTTCACCAGCATTAAGTATCTTCCAGTTTTTTAGTTGAGAAATTTTTAATTTTTAATTTTTAATAATAGTTGAGCATATCTTATTATATTTTTATTTCCTGAGAAGTACTGGTTCATTTCCCTGCCCAATTTTGGTCAGATTGTTGGTCTTTTATGCATTACTGGTAGGACACTGAGTTCATTTTAATTGAGAACTGTATAGCTCTCATGAGCATTTCTTTTGTTAATTCAGTCTTCCTAGCTTAGAGCAGATACTATTACCAAAACTGCCTGTATGTTTTTATACAATGTCACTGACCATTGAGGAAGGTGGAGCATAGGTCAATATGAGGAGCCATAGAGGGAGACCAGGGATAGAAATGTCTTGAAAGCAAGAGTCCAGAGACCACACGCACATGCGCACCCTGTCTCTTCTCCCTCTCTCTCCCTTCCCCTCCTCTTCCCCTCCCTCCTGCTGCTACTGCTGCTGCTTCTGCTGCTGCTGCTGCTGCTGCTGCTGCTGCTGCTGCTGCTTCTTTCTTTTTTCTTTTTTCTTCTTTCTCTCTGCCTCTGCCTGCTTGCCTCTCTGGCCCAGCTCCCTTCTGAGGGACTGGGATGGCCTTCCTTTTGATTATTTATTTACCTGATCCAAAGGACTGCTCCCTTAATCTGCTTCATAAATTAAAAGCCCTGCTAGTCAGAAGTGGTCTGATATATAGTTGTTTCCGAAAAATAAAGACATTTAATAAGCATTATATTTTCTTTCACACTAATTGGTTCTTGTTGGAAACATGTTTTATTTATCACTTTATTAGCCATTTATCACTTTATTATCATTTCATGTAGCAAGATGATACTGGTTTTTTTCTACTTTTTGAAGCAGTAATGTAGTGTTTCTTTTTCCTAGAAGAAGTGATTTCCTCTGAAGATATTGGAGCTAGCATTTTCAATGGACAGAAGAAGGTGCTGTATTATGCTGATGCCCTTACGGAAATAGCTTTTGTGGTTCCTTCTCCTGTGGAGTCCTTAAGTAAGAGCATTTTCTGCATGGTCCTATTTTAGGATCTATTTTTATATTCCTGGGTTGTGGGATATTACTGCTTTGGAAGAGATTTTGAAGTGATCTGAGGCATTCTCTAGCTTCTAAGGCATTCTGTAGCTTCTAAGGCATTATAACAGATTATGCAGAAGTACAAGATATCTTCTCTTAAGTTTCTTACGGAAAGTAGTTAAAGACAAGCAGACTGACCCTTTAATAATCTTTAAATAGTGAAGGAATCCCACTTCAACCCATATTTTGCTTTCTTTAATCTAATTAGTTTAATCAATACATAGGCTTATTTTCTAGTTCATTTCTTTCTCCAATTACGAGTGATCCCTCACCTACTCTCTATCTCCATATGAGAGCCTTTGCATGGAACCACATAGAATCCTACAACTAGAAGGATCTCATGATAGCATCTGGCCATTCTAACACTGAGCAAGAGAAACTTTTAAGTAGCCTAGAAGAGATGGTGGTCAAGACTTTGCTTTTTAAGAATTGGGAATAAGTATTACTTCTTAGTCTGAACTCACAGTTTTGTTTTGCCCAGAACCTTTGCTTTTTGCAAATTAAGCCTGTTTCTTCATGCCTGACCAAGTAGGTGGTCAGGCAGTAGGTAGAAAACTTCACCTTCTTCTTTGAGATCACTTGTAGGATGGAATACTATACATCAGGATTTCACAGTCTCATCTCCAGACTAATGACTTTTGTTGTGCCCTACCTTGGTAGCTTCCTAACCTTTGTACTTTGACCCTTGATTTCTCACTCTAGGCCCCTCCCTGTCTTACTCTCTGGGGCCAGCTATGTCCCTGGAAGGTTGGACCTTCCATGGTTTAGATTTGTATTATAGCAGTTATTGGGCTTCCTGTCAAGGTTTTGGTTTACTACTATAATTCCAGAAACCAGAACCTGTCCGTCCTCTTTGAGGACATACCTGTCTGGTTTCTCTGGACTAGCCTGTTAGTACCAGACGAGTCCTCCCAGAGCTAGAGCCTTGTCCTTTCACTGTAGCTCCTGCAATTGGGTCTTTGTCTTCTGTTGTGAAACATCCCCTATGCCAACTGTGCCCACTCCAGCTCAGCTTCCTCCTATTTGTGATACTTGGGTTGTTTTTTTTTTGAATGGGGTAGAGGATAACTTCCTGTGTGCTTATCTCCAACCAGATTGCTCTTAATCACAGAGACTAGGTCTGCTATAGCTTCTGGATGTCTCGGTGCCTATTTGGCACAATGCTACATGATTGAATGTGTAATCAAAATAATTCAGAGAGTAATAATGGCATTTATTACATTCTACATCTGAAAAGTCAAATATTTTCTAGTCGTATTTTAGTTATCCTGTAGAGCAGGAGCTGGTAAACACAGTGGCACAAGCCAAATGCAGCCAAGAATGGATTTTACATTCTTAAAGGGTTACAAATAAAATACAAAGAAGAATATGCAAAGAGATCTATATGGCCAGCAAAGCCTAAAATACTTAGTACTGAAGTTCATCAGCTCTTGCTCTAGAAGCAATGTTTTAAGTGACTTAAGTTAGACTGGTGAGCATAATTAGTTTTAACAGTCTTGCTCCAAATAAGTGGTATGTATTATAGTTGCTTTTTTCATTTACCCCATAGCTGATTCATTGGAAAGTAACATTTCAGACCAAGATAGTGATTCAAATATGGATCTTATGCCAGGAATTCTGAAACAGCCATCTCTGACACTTGAGCTGTTCCCCAATCATACAGACAATCTTAATTCCTCACAGAGGGTAAGTTACTTTGTTGATGTGTCTCCAAAATTTTGTAGTGGAATGGGGGTAATTATAGAATCTTGCCTGAAAAGGTTTTAACTTAAACCCAGAGAGTAATTATATTAGAGTACTGATTCCTTAGTAACATAATTTTTTAAAATAAAATTCTCACAATTTTCTGTTTTTCAGCCTGCAACAAATAGTTCATTCTGAGACAGCCTTTGTAGTTTCTCTTGATTTCACCATTCTGGTCCCATTTCTCTCACCTGTTCCTTTTTAAGCCTAGGTTTAAATTTTGTCCCTGAATATCCACTTAAGTTATTGTAGTAACTATGTGTTTTTTTGTCTTTAATCTTATAATGTTCATCTTAAACAAGTCTGACCATGTAAAAATAGGAACATTTTGGAGATAACTCAGTATGTGGATAAATATTGAGTGAGGAACACAGCTCCTACTACAAGAAGAGCTTTTTGCTTTTATCTTTTTTCTGACCTTATCAGCGAATGTTACTTCTTTATCTGTGTTTTACCCTCATGTTATCTCTTCATCTTTACTGAAAAGCGAGCAAAAGTACAGGATCAGGTCAGAAGTGTAGGAAGATTGACTTAGAACAAATCGTAACAAAGACGGAAGTGTCAGCTTGACTAAAGGTGTTCCTCCATTGTGCAGGATTTTAGGTTGGCTTTCTTCCACAGTGAAAATTATTTTTAATGTAGGTATATGCTTCAAAGAGAATACAGGGAAGTTTTTACCTTTAAAATTGATTTAGGAAAAAATGCCAGATGATGTAATAGTCCGTGGAATAGACTGATTTGAAAATTAGGAGTTTTTAAAAGGTTTTACAGAATAGTTTAGAGATGAGCAGTCAGTATTGCATGGCAATGCAAGATTTTAGCTAAATCTAATACTCACTTTAAAATTTTTTTTTATTTGAGATTTGTTTGTGGACAGATCTAGTATTCAGTGATTAGCTGCGTTTATACTCATTTTCTGAATGACAGCATAGTTATTCCTCAGAACCCAGATAAAGCACCATGTTTTTATTTCTCCCTTATACTGTAGTTTGCAGACACTAACAAACTAAAAAAGAAAAAACAGCAAAATCATAGGGTTATCTCAATAGATTGGGGAAAAAGCAGTTGACAAAAATTCAATACTCATTTATGAGAAAAGTTCTCAGCAAAGTATGAATAGAACTTTCTCAACTGGATACAGAGCATCTACTAAAAACCTATAGCTAAGGATTATATTTATGCAGTATACATTATTCTTGAATGCTTTTCCTCTGAGGTGGAGGACAAGGCAAGGATGTCTATTCTCACCACTTCCATTCAACATGGTAGAGGAGGGCCTACACAGAGAAATAAGACAAAAGGAGCTGCAGTACATAAAGATTAGAAACAAAGAAGTAAAACTGTATGTATTTGCAGATGGCATGATCATGTAAGTAGAAAACCCTAAGGAAACTTTTTTTCAAATCCACTAGAACTGTTGAGGTGAGTTTAGCAAGATTGTAGGAAAAAAGTCAGGGTGTTGGGTAAAATTTTAAGATAACCCCCGTGACCTTTGCCTGTGTATAATGTCCTTTCCTGTGACTATGATAAGATAACCATGATTTTGGTACAGTATTTGGCAAAGGAATTTTGTGGGTTTAATTAGGTCATTTTGAGTTAATCAGAAGGGAGATTTTCCAGGTAGACCTGACCTAATCACAGGAGCTGTTTAGATCTAGGATTAGAGGTCAGAGATGGAAGAAGTCAGAGAGTCAAAGCTGATTAGGAGTCTTGATGCTAAGAATGTGGCCCTATGTCTGTCACTAACTGGGGAGAAATCTCTTGCTCCTGCCATTTTCTCTGACAGAGTAGATACAAGCATCTGGGGACTTGGCATGGAGTCTGGTCATCTGGTAAAGACATGTTTATTTCTGTGCTAATAAAGCAGTTTTAATTTTAAAATTCACCTAAAGTATGAGATTCTCCCCTCTGTACACATGAGCTTTGATTAGGACTTTAGCATAAACTTAGCTCTGCTGCATGCCTCTACAGAGGTGCAGCTCAGAGTTCCAGTTTGCTAAAGGAGAGCCACATAGTCCTGTTAGCCTTGCAGTGAAACTTTGAGTTGATTAGGGTGGCGTGAAGCCAGAAGCACACTGCATTAGGCCCGAACAACTCTATTTTTCTTTCTACTGACGAGAAAAAGGAATTAGGCATAGATTGCAGTAGGAGACATTTAGTCTGGGAACTAGGAATAACTTGCTGAAGGGACATTTTAGAGATTAGTACCCCCAGGCAAGTAGTGATGTTGCTGTGATGGGGAAGCATACTGCTCTCTGGCCCTAGTAGAGACAGACTCAAATCCTTTAAGCCCTCATGAAGATACTGTGTGTAAATTTTGTTTTTATTAATGCAAATTATAATATTCAGTATTCCTTTCATTTTTTTCCTTTGACAATTTTAAGCCTTCATTTTCTTGTCCTGGGTTAAGACTGATGAACAGGAGCCAAAGAAGAGCTTTGTTGCAAATGTATACACTTTTTCCTAAAGTGGTTTTTCCATGACCTGATACTTGTATCGCTGAGCATCTTGATGAATGAATGACTGGGTGGTTTTATTAAGCCGGTTTTGTTGTTGTTGTTATTTTTTCCCGCTCTCCGTCTTCCTTTCCATACAGCTCAGTCCCAGTTCCAGATTGAGGAAGCTGCCTCAGGGTCGCCCTGTTCCTCCCCTTGGACCTGAGACAAGAGTTTCTGTAGTCTGGGTGGAACGCTATGATGATATAGGTACTGTATGAGGACTCTGTCCATAAATAAAATGACAATGACTTGCTAAATGTCTACAGGAATGGGCACATAAGCATGGTGTAGTGGCCAGGAGCTAGTCCTGGAGTTCAGCAAGCCTGGGTTTGCACCCCAGCTCCACCACTCAGTTTCTTTAAGCCTTAGATTACTCCTCTGTTAAATCCTGGTACTTTTTTCAGTTGTGAAGATTTGATGAGACTAATAAATACAAAGCTTTCAGCTATTCATGTTGGCATCACAGTCAGTGGTTTGTTGCCAGTTGGTCTCAGTCATCCCAGGACCTTTGGAAAGGGGAAGGGCAAGCACTTCACTTACCGTCTCTTTACCTACTGCCTTGTTTTAGTATAAAGCTTAATTTGTCCTTAAGAATTATGCTCTGGGTAAGTTTTTTATGATTTTTACGTAGGCAACATTAGAGCATTAGAAATGTATACTTTGTGTAGAATCCCATACAGCCCAGAGTTTGTGGAAAAGTCTGATAGTTACTTTTCAACCAAGCCCCAAAGACCACAGAACATATTTTCTAAATACTCTTTGCTTTAGATGAAATTAGCTAAAAAATGTCTTGAAGGAGAATTTTTTAATTTGTAGAGACTAATTAAGATGATATTTCAGGGCCGGGCGTGGTGGCTTACGCCTGTAATCCAAGCACTTTGGAGGCCAAGGCGGGTGGATCACCTGAGGTTGGGAGTTCAAGACCACCCTGACCAATATGGTGAGACCCCGTCTTTATTTAAAAAATAAATAAATTAATAAAAATAAAAAAAAGATGGTATTTCAGGACAGCACAGTCCATGTATTTGCCACTCATTTACGTAAAGAGATTAGAAAATTGGGTTTCGTATTATCTGTTTGGGAAAATGGGGGAGATATTAATTGTAATGCTGTCATTTTCTTCCAGAAAATTTTCCCCTCTCAGAGCTGATGACAGAGATCAGTACTGGTGTGGAAACTACTGCAAATAGTAGCACTTCACTGAGGTACACTCTATTTGCTTGAAGTTCATCAGCATGTCTTTTTTTTAACATATTGATTGCAGCTTAATAAATAATTATGAAATGAAAGAGTTGTAGACAATTAGAAATAAAAATAGAGAAAAAAAATCAAGGAAAGAAGTTTGTATGTAATGTACAAAGTTATCAAATTATTATAGCATGGATTTTTTAAAGCCACTTTATTTAGGTATGACTGATTGACATGTTAAAAGCTATACATACTTAATGTATACAACTTGATGAGTTTTCAGATAAGTATATATCCACGAAACCATCACAACAATCTATTCCATCAACATGTCTATCACCTCCAAAGTTTTCTCCTGCTCACTTCATTCATTATTATTTTGTGATAAGAACACTTAAGATCTACCCTCTTAGCAAATTTTTAAGTATACAATACTGTATTATTAGCTATAGCCACTATACTGTACTGTTGATCTCTAGGACTTCCCTTGCATAACTGAAACTTTGTATCGTTTGACTAATACCTCCCCATTTTTCCCTCCTTCTAGTTCGTGACAACTAGCATTCTACTTTCAGCTTCTCTGAGTCTATTTTAGATTCGTCATATAAGTGATATTATGTGCAATTTGTCTTTTTGTGCCTGCCTTATACTTAGCATAAGGTACTCTAGACTCATCCATGTTGTCACAAATGGCAGGATTTCCATTTTAAGACTGAATAATACTTCATTGTATGTGTACACCACATTTTCCTTATCTGTTCGTCCATTGATGGATATTTAGGTTGCTTCCATGGCTTAGCTGTTGTGAATAATGCTGCAGTGAAAATGCGAGTGCTGCTATCTCTTTGAGATCCTGGCTTTAGTTGTTCTGGATATATACCCTGAAGTGGGATTGCTGGATCGTATGGACATTTCTATTTTTAATTTTTTGAGGAACCATACTGTTTTCCACAGTGGCTGCACCAGTTTATATTTCCACCAACAGCATACAAGGGGATTCCCTTTTCTCCACATTCTCACCAACACTTGTTTTCTTTCGGTTTTTTTGAAAATGGCCATCCTACCTGGAATGAGTGCTATCTCATCAAGATTTTGATTTTCATTTCTCTGATGATTAGTGACACTGGGTGCTTTGACAAGATTTTTAATAGTATAATTAATTGCTGTTTTACATTTATCTAGAGCAAAAAGAAAAATTGAGTAGAGGCAATTAAATATTAATAAAGATCATAATAATGGGGTAGCAATATTAGATTGAAATAATGGAGTTAAATTGGCCAAAACAATGTGGCAAAGTAGCAGTTAAAATATCCTAAACCATATGAGCTGCTTAATGGAAAAATGTTTCTAAGTAAAATGTAATACTAACTTTATAATTGGGTTAAAATTTCTGTTTTACCTGCCCATATACAAGAAGGATAAAAAGAGAATAATCTGATACTAAGAATGGTAACAGTGTATTTGTATAGGCTTTGTAGTTTTCAAGGTTTGCTTGCTTGTTTTTGGTTTATAACTCTTAAGAGTTCAACAGTTGTTTTCCCTGTTTTACTAGTGGGATAAAATAGGCTCAAAGAGGTTATTCCTCAGTATCACACATCCAGTAAATGCAGGAGAAACTACCTGAATCCAGGCCTTTGACCCCAAATGCTTTGGCCCTGCGTCTTTCTCATCACAGAGCTACCCTCAAATTTGATATTTTAAGCTCCTTCTAGTTATATGAGCTGGTTCAAATTGCATATAAGATGAATTTATTCTAATATTGTTAGATGGTTGTTGTTGAAATGAAGTCAGTAAAAATGATTTATTTTAGCATTATCATTTAAAAAAAACTTCTAGAAGAGGGCAGGTCATTCTTAAAACTTCCATGTTTTCTATGCTTTGGTGTTTTAAAACGAATTACAGATATCTTAACATTCCAAATATATCAGTATGCATCTAAAAAGTAAGAACACTTTTCAGATAGCTAAACATAACATTGCAATAATAAAGTTAGTAATACTTTCTTGATATTATCTAGTAGCCAACATTCAAATTTCTTCATTCATACTAAAAGATTCTTTACAGTTGGCAAAGAATTCACTCCGGGACTGTGTATCTGGTTTTAATTCCTTCAGTCTCTTAATCTGAAACAGTCCTTTTTCCTTTATGACACCAACTTGCTAAAGAAGAAAGTATGGAATACTCAATGATGTAACCAAGCGAGTTAGAAGGAATTCGCCATGCTCTGAGTTCTAAATTAAGAGTCCTCTATTGATTTGCCGGTGACCAAGAGACGGCTAATGTTTAAAATTCTCTCGGCCCTGAGGAAGGGGCTTGATTGTCTTTTATACCTTGATTTAGGTAGGGGAGGGGGAGTCTAATTGAAGTGGAATTTTACAGAAGCAGAAAAGCAGGTTAGAGGAAGCGGCTGCAGGCACAGGTGGTTTTCATACCATTACCAAGAATGGGGGTGATCAGGCTAAGGGAAACTTTCTTCTTACAATAGCAGGGGGGAGGTATGCCAAGCAGGATGTGGTTACAATGGTTACAAGTGTTAGGAACAGTGCTTCAACAGTTCTAAGTGCAGCATGACCGGGTTATGCACTCAGAGGGGCTGTGGTAGGGAGGGGGAAGCCAGGTTGGAGTTTACAGCTAAGATGGAGTCAGTGATGCTAGCCCAGGGTAGGTTATTACATCATAAGTAGACTTTTCTAGAACTAGTTTAGAAGAGACTTTACTTACCATATACTGTCTTTGTTGTTTTCATTTAAAAAATAATAATAATAAAAATAAATTTGGGACAAGGTCTCACCACGTTGCCCAGACTGGTCTCCAACTCCTGGGCTCAAGCAATTCTCCTGCCTCGGCCTTTCAAGTTTTTATCTTTTTAGGTCAAAAGTTGTAATACAATTTGACAGTAAAATGTATATTTTGTTGGTAGATTAGCAAAGTTTATAATTTGTCTTGGGGACAGAATTACTCAGGGATTGATTTTTCTTTTTTTAAAATATCTTGAAAGATTGATTCAGTGTTGCTTTGGCCAAAATCACTTTACCTATATAGAAAGAAAACTCACTGGGTTGCAGGAAGACCCCAACAGGTAGCTCATAAATAAATAACATGAGTTCCCTCTAGATGGGTTGGCCTGTCTCTGGTGTGTAATGAGTAACTCCCCCCTCCACAGGGGCAGTTGCTGACTTTAGCATCTGCTGCCTGGCCAGAATGAGGGCTTTGGCCCTGCCACCTTGTGGTCATTTATCACCTTAGCTAAGAAGGACACTTGCAGCTGGCTTAGAGTCATGGGTCTCCCAACCTCCTTCCCCCACGTGAAAAAAAATTATATCAGGGATTCCTGTAATGAGCCTAACTAAGCTGTGTTCCTGCTTCTGCTCTGGGATTACCAGCCTTGACTATGCTGGAATTCCGTGTACTCTGGCCAGCCACACTTTTGTGTTCTCTACAAGAAAAGGAACTACAGTAAAAGTCCCATAGCTGGTTGCTGGATTCTTAACTCCAAGCAGTAGAGTTCTCTGGCCTCTCCTTCCACTCCCTGTCCCTAGTGGTTTTCCAAGTCTATATATTTTTTCAGCTCCTTTCTGTTAGCTTAGAAAGCTTGACCCAGTAATGGACCTTTAGGACCAGATGTTACAGGGGGCAGCAACATGGGCTCCCAGAAGGCAGATTCTGAGCAGACTGACCCCTTGGCTTTTCTCAGACCACTGCCAGGCAACAGGTCCCTTTAGTAATCTTAACGCAACATATGTGGGGGACTTCAAGTCTTGGGTGTCTGGGATAAAAAGAATTTTCTTTTCTTAAGATCTACGACTCTTGAAAAAGAAGTTCCTGTCATCTTCATCCACCCTTTAAACACTGGATTATTCCGGATAAAAATTCAAGGAGCCACTGGAAAATTTAACATGGTCATCCCTCTTGTGGATGGGATGATTGTCAGCAGGCGAGCTCTTGGTAAGGTCTTCATATGTGGCTGAAGAGTTAAATTTTCTTTTTCTTTATTATTTTTATGAACCAAAAAGAAATAAAAATAAGGAAATGGTGATAATTAATAGCTTCCACATGTAGGAAGTGGTATGGCTGTTGTTAAAAAGGGAGCATGTTTTGTTCTGTTTTAATCTGTCTTTAATCTAGTAAATATAAGTAGAACCTCACCAACTTCTGGTATTAAGAAAATGAAGATAGCTGTTTGTAATTCAGGAAGGAAAATAGGCTGTTAGACTAGATTTTGATTCTCCTTTTCCTTGTCATTTTGTATTTCTTCTGACAGGTTTATTTTAGTCTGTCTCTCTGGGGCTGGGAAGTTTGCAAATTGAATGAAATAGTTTGAGTATGTGAATAGTTCACCTGAATACTTACTGATAGTTCACCTACTGAAGTGACTAGTTTTTAACATTTATTTTAAAACTCTCTGTTTTCAAGGCTTTCTGGTAAGGCAGACTGTAATTAACATTTGTAGAAGAAAGAGACTGGAGAGTGACTCCTACAGTCCACCCCATGTCCGCCGGAAACAGAAAATCACCGACATTGTCAACAAGTACCGGAACAAGCAGTTGGAGCCAGAGTTTTATACTTCACTTTTCCAGGAGGTTGGACTCAAGAACTGCAGTTCTTAGACCACTGAATTTCTGAGACTGTTGAACCTCAGTTTGGGAACTATAACACAGCAGAACAGTTTGATAGATGATCACTGTAAAAATAAAAACAAATCACTCCCAAGAGCTTACTGTTTAATCACCAGAATAGAAGAAACACATTATAACCCATTTGATAGAAGACTTTTGGCTATCTAGTGAAATAGCCTCCCAGACACAATCATATTCCTGCTGATAATGATGATATACATTTTAGCCATAAACTTTCTTTTAAAAGTGACAATTTTAGTTAAACCGAAGCCTTTTGAGGAGAAAGGCTTTTATGCATCTCAGTTAAACACGTGCATTGGTAGTATCAACAGATTTGCAATATAGAAGTTGAAGCTAGTTTTATACCTCACTTTTTAGGAGGTTGTATTAAAAAAAAATCTGTCTGAGAATCTTCCAGGACATTTAAAGACTCATGTTGATAGCATGGAGGAGAAGGAAAGAAGTCTCAGCCTTCTACTCACTTGTAGGTCTACTTGTCATCCAGCTGTCAAACTGACAAAAAGAAAATATGATACATGTTTTTTTCTCAGATAAGAAGCCTGACATTAAAATATGTCATATTTTTTTCTCTACATTTCAGAAAGTTGTCCTTGTCATCACTGCACAGATCTATCTGAAAGCCTCAGTTTCTGGGCCACCCAGGAACAGATCAGAAATGGCGCATGGCCTTGTCCTTTAATGGCGATGCAAATAAAGTTTGTGGGGTTAAAAGTTGTAAGACAGCAGTGATACCCCCACTCTCTCCATTACTGTCCAGTGGGGTAACATAATGACAGGTTAAACATTTTATGATTCATTAATTAAATATCATTTAAAGAAATGTAAATTCATAATAGGGGTTGAAAATTACTTGGTTTCATCCATTATCTCTTATTTCAGGACCAAGCAGCAAACTGCAGTAGTTTATGAAGGATTCTAGTTTGGGGTTCAGGAATAGCCTCTTAATGCTCCTTATTCAGATCTCTCCCAGAGAACTACTGGATTTCCTTATAATTGACAAACATGAGTGACCACCTCTTTGAGTGGCTACTGTTAGAAATGGCTAACAGTTGTTGTCATCTTTTCTGGACTTTGCCAGCCAACAGATCCCTGCCAGGTTTTGGAAATACTTCTGTTACCTCGCTGCTACTTTTTTGCAGGGATAAAACTTTTGAGGTGGCCAGACCCAGAACATCCTTACAAGGATTCCTGTTACAGTGCTACAGTATACACTGCTCATTTACCCTATTCTCATGTGCTTTCTTCTTTAGTAAGATTATTTTATGTTAAGAAAATGATATTTTAAGTCCAAAGAGGAATGATCACAGTTGTATAAGAGGTGTTTTCTCACTTGAATTCTGATGTCAGTAGACTCTATAGGTCAAAGCTACAACAATCTGTTTGGGTTGATGTTTTGGTAGTTTACTTAGGGGGTGGGGATAGTGTGGGACCTAATTCCCTGTGCAAATGTCTCTTGTTCCAGAAATACGCATTTTGCCATCTGTGAGCAAGAAATATGGGCATAGCAGCTCTTGGTTTAAAGTTTGCCATAACCTTTTCTTCATGTTTGTTTTAAGCTCAGGTAAAGATAACCTCTTCTTTCTATGACTCCAGTTTCCATTCAGGTTATAGTATTATTCAATAGTTGATTTTCTTTTTAAGCTGGGCAATAAATTGATGTTTCCAGATGGTAGCATGGGAGAGGGCATAATGGGATAAAGATGAGCAAATTCTACCCTAAAAATGTTCTAGTGGTTCACAGGAAGAAGATGAGGTTTAACAACTTTTAAGGTAATTCTAGGTTGACATTTTGAGGGGAAAATGGGCTCTTGTTTTAGTTGAAGTGAGCAGAGAAGGCTGTAAATTGATGTGTAACTTAACATTCCCGTGGTTAAAAATAGCTGATGTAGATGTACTTCTTCAGTGTGAGTCTTCAGATCAAACTTTTACCTTGGCATAGTTAATGTCAGAAAAATGTGCTGTGTATGTATGAGGGTTGGGCTTCCCGACCCTTCAGTTAGCTCTAATTTCTGGCAACTCCTTGTAATTCCAACGTATTTGATAAGTGAACAACCATGTTGAATACATCTGTGATCTGGGAGACTCCCTGGTCTTCCAGGGAAGGAGAGATGTGCAGCTCTTGAAGGCATGAAACTTCTAATGTGTACGGAGCCAGTGGAATATGGGATACACATACCTACCAGGCACTGGTTCCTTCTGCTCAAAATAACATCTGCCCAAAGAGGGAGTATGGTAAGAATGCTTAGCTCCAATCTTTCACTAATATGGATTTGAGTTCATGGTCACTATGTTTATCCACCTGTCTGTGTTAAAAATCACTTTGAGTAAAATAGCACCAGAAGAACATATTTAGTACCTAATACTAATATTTAGTAGTCTGTTTGATAAATTTGCCAGCATATGTTCTAGCCTTTGGGGCGAAGCCAGGACCACTTTTGTCTGTGGCTTAAACAGTTCAGTTGCTATGTCTGTTGGGTATGCCAAGGGGTGGATGAATGTGGCATTCTGTGAAGAGGAAGGTGGTAAGTAAGGTTGCCCATCTACTGCTGCCTTAAATTGGAGGAGGGAGCTTTTCTCCTCCTCTCTGATTGGGAGCACTGAGGTCAGTGAGGAGGGCTTTTACCTTGTTAACCCTTTCCTTGTTTAACTAGCTTTCCTTTTTGTCTAGGACTTCTTCCTGAGACCCTCTTCCATCCACTGGGCCTTTGAAAGGACTAATTACATGTTGGGTTGACCCCCTCTTTTTGCCAGCATGTCCGTGCACACACACATGCATACTCGTGCACATTTTCCGTCATTTCCAAGTCCTTTATTTCAGGGCAGCCATTTTCCTCTGGACTCATTGATAAATACAAATACCCACACCTTTGGCCAGTAATGTTGGTTCCCTGCAGGTTCTGTGTATGAGGCCTTTGTGAATGGTTATTTTCTCCATATACTAGGGAAGCATTTGTCAGACTCTGCAGACTGGGTTCTAGAGAGGCAGAGTCTTTAGGAGTACTCATTTCTTCTGGAAGGTGGAGCTTTACCCAAAGTGGAAGTTAGCCTTGCTCAAAGATGTGTTTTGTGGTAGTTGGTTTTTAAAAAAAAAAAAAAAAAAAA
>CAUYLG010039175.1:0-24304 GCA_963573385.1 Cacajao melanocephalus | reverse complement strand
TGCCACCGCACCCCCGCCGGGGCCCCAGAGCCCAGACTCTGTCACAAAAAAAAAAAAAAAAAAAAAAAATCCAGATCTGAAAGGCCTAGCCTTTTTTTTTTTTTGAGACAGAGTCTCGCTCTGTCACTCAGGCTGGAGTTCAGTGGCATGATCTTGGCTCACTGCAACCTCTACCTCCCAGGCTCAAGTGATTCTTGTGCCTTAGCCTCCTGAGTAGCTAGGATTACAGACATGTACCACTGTGATTGGCTAAATTTTTTTGTATTGTTAGTAGAGATGGGATTTCGCAATGTTGGCCAGGCTGGTTTCCAACTCCTGGCCTCAGGTGATCTGCCCACCTCAGCCTCCCAAAGTGCTGCAATTACAGGTGTGAGCCACTGCGACTGGCTAATGGTTTTTGTATTTTTAGTAGAGACTGGGTTTTGCCATGTTGGCCAGGTTTGTCTCAAACTCTTGACCTCAGGTGATCCACCCACCTCAGCCTCCCAAAGTGCTGAGATTACAGGTGTGAGCCACCGCGCCCAGCCAAAAACTCAGCTTGAATTTTATCCTTGTGTTGACAACATTAGTAATCATCAGTTAGCAACCCTACTTTTGAGAATTAGACTCTGTTGTTCAACAGGTATGAAAAATTGTTCGGAAAAAAGAAGAAGGCCTAGAATCAAGACATCATGACTGGGGCATCTCTGAAAATAAAGAGGTTTTTAATGTTGTCTGCTTTTGGTCTTTTGTGAGCACTCAAGAAGAAAGTCTTTCCCTGAGGAACAATTTCTCTTCTAAATCTGAACTTATCTTAAACATGCTTGTCCTCCTCCCTCCACATTCCTAACCATGTAGTACAATCTTGTCCTACTCCCTTTGACTAAGTGCAGTGTTCTTGTCTGAAATCCATTCTGTTTTCATCTATATGCCCGTTATTTTCTGTGCCTCTTGCTCTTTTCCCATGATAATTTCCTCTGTTACAACAATCTCTTATTTTATTTTATCCACATTTTTCATTCCCCGACTAATCTCTTCTCAGTTATTTGCTAAGCATATTTTTGTTACCTCTACTTTTCATACCCTACAATCTATGCCTTGTTCTGTGTAGAATAACTCACAGCAATATTGTGTAATTCATTGTCAATCATCTAATTTCCTGATATCTAATATTTTATAGAATATAATACAATGCAGTGTTATAATTTCTCAGAGATTTGTTGAATGAATGACTAAGTTAATAAATATAGGTTAAGTCTCGCTAGCAATGCTTCTCTCTGCTAATGTTGATTATTCCTAGACATTTATTTTACCATGGTGATTTATTCAAATGAACATATTCATGAGAGCTTGACTGTTCCTTTTTCTATTGAATATTTCTCCATCACAATATACTGCATTCCTCACTTTCCTAGTATATTGTGTAGTAGGAAAATAACAAATGTGAGAAAGAATGTTTGGAGCAAAGTAAAATATGCATATTACCAGTTTTCAATGTGAATTTTTTATATTATAGCAATACAAGCATCTGTGTCATAACATTCCTCTTTCTTGGAGAAAAGTACTTATGTATTCATCAAGAAAAGTTTTAATTGAAATTATTAATAAAAATGAGGTATAATTTACTTGTTCAGGAAAAGTTTAAAGTAAAAGATTCATGGTATTTTATTACGTTAAAGACATAATTGTTTTTATTAGCATATAAGAAACCAAATATTAGCATATAATTCAGATTTCTCCAAAAAAGTTCTAAATTTTAATTTGTAAAATTCTTTTGTTATTAAAAATACAACTGCGTCAATTATTTTTAGCCACAATACATTTAAATCTTGATTAACTAAAACCCAAAGTAACTGGATCCTTCAATAGACTGGCTAGAGCATCTGTATCTTCCCTTTGAGAAAGAGATAAATGAAAAGAAAAACATTCTATATCAGGGATTTAGTCAGTAGAGAAATTTGGAGAAAACTTTGAGTGAGATTTGTACAAATGCCCATCAACCCCCCAACTGGAATCACTAGCATTGCTCAGATGTCTGCCTGAAAGGCATTAGCTGGTTCTTTGTTACTTAAAATTCAGAGAGAAAGAGACCTAAGGAAGAGAAAGAGATTGATTCCTTTAACTTGAGAATCTCTCCTTTCATTCAAAGTTAAGATAAAAATCTAAACAAAGATTGTTTATTGGGTAAATCTTAAATGAGAAAGAATTAAACTCATTATACTATTTCTTTACTTGAACATTTTGCCTAATCAAAAGCTTAATGTAACTTTTTTACCAGATTTTGCTTCCAAAAATTGTGCTTTTATGATAGATGCAGTCTATTTTAATATTAAACAAATCGAGTATACTTTTTCAATTTTAACAGTAGGAATACATTCTTAAAAAAATGAAAATTATTTTATCATCATACCTGTTGAATTTGCTTTAGTTTTCAGGGGTTGATGAATTTGTAAATCCTTTAAATGAATCAGAAATTCCTAAATTCTTTAACTGAGTCTCTTAAAAATCCACAGTAACTCTGTGTCCAGACAGGGCTGTCTCCTGAATTACTGTAGCAATTTAAGCAAATACAATCTTCTTGGAAAACACTTGGGTTGAATTAAAATTATGCATTTCTTTTCATTACATGAAACTTTGTGGATTCAAATTAAGATGCTTGTATTCTTGGTCAGATTTATGTGGCTTACTTCTTTCTTTTCCCCTTAATTTTGGTTTGGGGTGTGGCAAGAATTTCCTCTAATATGAAAGGCAAACAAAACTAAATGAAACAGCATGTACTGATTACTGTTTTTATTTTCATTTTCATGCCAAAGAATTCAAATTAAGGTCCACTGTGACAAGGGAACTCCAGTGTCTCAGCAACTTAAAGTGGAACTCAAAATTTCTTTTTTTTTTTTTTTAGAAAGAGTCTCTCTGTCACCCAGGCTGGAGTACAGCAGCTCAATCTTGGCTCACCGCAACCTCCACCTCCCAGGTTCAAGCAATTCTCCTGCTTCAGCCTTCCCAGTAGCTAGGATTACAGGCATGAGCTACCATACCTCGCTAATTATTTGTGTTTTTAGTGGAGACAGTGTTTCGCCATGTTGGCCAGGCTGGTCTCAAACTCCTGACTTCAGGTGATCCTCCTGCCTCAGCCTCCCAAAGTGCTGGGATTATAGGCATGAGCCACCGCGCCCAGCCTGGAACTCAGAATTTCTTAAGTTTCTTGGTTGTTCAACACCTAGGTTCACATCATTACTTCTCTTTGTTAAAACAAGAAATCAGAATTAGAAACATGTAACATTTCACCTTTAGTTTATTTTTAAAATGCACTCAATTATCATTGGTTACACAGATTAAATATATGACTTTTCTGTACAAAGGCTTATACCTTCATTTTTATCAGCTATCTCTTCTCCTCTTGCTTGCAAATGTACCCATTAGAATGACTTCTAATATCCTTTGAGATTAAAAATTAATCAGTTGGTTGCACTCCAAAGGTGTATCTCCAATTTGCCTGTTTTTAATACTGTACAAAGTAATCATTTTTGTAGTATTGAGTAAAATGGAATCAAAAGCTTATGTTGCTCAATAGCTATTGCCTTTATTTTGTAAATTTAGAAAATTTCTTCATTTCATAGAGCTATCTCTCCTGAATAGTAACAGTTAACTGTTTTCAATGTTTAATTTTTACACAGTTTTCATATTCTAAACAGAGAGTTGACTGTGTCTTTTGGCAGTGGACTTGGAGTTCATTTTGGGGGGAATTCTTTTAAGCTTTTACAAACTAATAAGATAAAGTGAATCCTGGAGTTCATTTTTGTTTCCTCAAAAAAGTGTTTTCCACTAGCTTTTTACAAAGAACTCACAAGATTTATTTTGTTAAACTTTGCATGTAAGAAAAGTATACAGTGTTTCAAGTGATGCTTTGGCAGTTGTAAAAATCCAGTCTATTATTTGAGACATTGGTATGTAAAACGTGGCAGACCACATTTGAGCCAAGATTCCATCTTGTTACTGATCTTTTCCATATGTTTTCTGTTAGTGTCCGTGTTCTTAAAACTTAGGCTTCCACTAAGGAAAAGAGAGCAAATCTGTGTACTTTTTTCAAAAATTGCTTTATATGTCTTCAGGGTCCTTTTGGAAGATTAACTTAAAATCAACAGCCTAATGTTTATATAACTTCTTATTAACTCTGTGATTTGAATTTATGATATTGATTATGTTATTCATGTTTTTATCAAATGAGAAAAAAAATTATCAATAGATAACTAGAGCAGACAGAATAAAAAATTTCTAGAAAATTTAAACTGGTTGGCAATGTCTATCTAGGAGATAGGTGGCAAGGGATGGGAATGGGGGGAGGGGTGGTTAGAGTCAGGCCTTAAAGGAAAAAGTAGGGGATGTGAGTTTGTAGTAGTTCACTGTTTTAGTTTGGTGGTTATAACTGTAGCAGTTGGGGAGATAAGGAGTTGAATTGATGAAAAGTTTAAATTATATGCTATGATTACAATTTAATTGAAGTAGATTCAGTATCTCAAAGCTGAGTGACATAGGACTGGCTAGGAAAGGACCTCCTGAGACTCGCTTTATTAACATAATAAGCATTGTAATTTTCTGTTCATTTGTTCCACTTTATTGGGCACCTACTTTGTGCAAATTTTAGGTGCTGGGGACTCAGCAGTGAAAGTGTCTGTTGTTATAGAGAAGGAAAACAGACAATAAACATAAATAAGCATAAAATGCAGAATATAAACAATGTAGAGTGCAATAGAAGAGAATAAGCAAGTTAAAGGGATAAAATTGAATGAGGCTTGGGGGTACAGGTCAGCAGTTCAGGCACTGATGTATGTGGGGACTGGAATGGAACAATTAAGTTATTGTATGGCAGATGGTGAGAGACAGGTGTCTCACTGTTGAAGTGGGAGTTACAAATAAATAAGTGAAGCAAGGTGGTGACAGTGATCCATGTGGTAATATATTAAAGTTGAAGACATCAGTATGAACTCATATTTAGCTTAATATAGATATAGCTGGTTAAAAGGGAAATGTAGTTATGTTATATAGACATAGTACACACATAGACCTCCTTGCTCTGTTGGCTGAGAGGGCCTACAAGCAGGGGCACTCTAAGCAGCAACAAACGCAGAGCCCAGATTTTGGTTTCTAATATCATTTTCCAATAAAAGGAACCAGGACTGCTCCTTGAAGAAATGGCTGATTCCAGGAAGACTGGAGCAAGGAAAGTAGTAGATGGGCCTGGAGCACTGTACATTACCAGAAAAAGGAAGTACTCAGCAAAGAAAGGAATCTGGGGAGTCTCTGTTCTTCCACTTAGTTTTGCTGTGAACCTAAAACTGCTCTAAAAAATAAAGTCTATTAATTTTTTTTTTTTGGAGACAGAGTCTCACTCTGTCACCCAGGCTGGAGTGCAGTGGCACCATCTCAGCTCACTGCAACCTCTGCCTCTTGGGTTCAAGCGATTCTCCTGCCTCAGCCTCCCGAATAGCTGGGATCACAGGCATGAGCCATCATGCCCAGCTAATTTTTGTATTTTTATTAGAGACGGGGTTTCACCATGTTGGCCAGGCTGGTCTTGAACTCCTGACTACAGGTGATCCGCCTGCCTCGGCCTCCCAAAGTGCTGGGATTACAGGCATGAGCCACTGCGCCCAGCTATTCATCTTTATTTTATTTTATTTGAGACAGAGTTTCGCTCTTATTGCCAAGGCTGGAGTGCAATTGACTCACCACAACCTCCGCCTCCTGGGTTCAAGTTATTCTTCCTCAGCCTCCTGGGTTTGAGCGATTCTCCTGCTTCAGCCTCCCAAAGTATTACAGGCATGTGCCACCATTCCTGGCTAATTTTGTATTTTTAGTAGAGTCAGGGTTTCTCCATGTTGGTCAGGCTGATCTGGAACTCCTGACCTCAGGTGACCTGCCCACGTTGGCCTCACAAAGTGCTGGGATTATAGGCGCCCAGCCTATTAATCTTTTAAGAAGGGCATGCATACACTATTTTAGATGGTTTAGATATTTAGAACTGAATATGGTGATGGGGCAAGCCAAGTTGGTATCAGAGTGGTGACAGGCCAGCTTGGCTGATGCCTAGTAATCTAGGAGAAAGGAGTAGGTGGTACTCTCACAGGTAGCCAGTATCTGAGTCAAGGCAGACATGTGCTTGGAAGTAACTGCCTCTCAGCATTCTAAATGGAATCAGTTTGTGAGGCAGATATGACACTTAGCTGATGGACTACTTCTATCAGAAAGGCCACTTGGGCAGCCCTATAGAAATCGTCCAAACATTAAAGACAGTCAGCCTCTTGGTCTGTGTGTCCCCAGGGCGCTATGAGGAGCAGCGGCTCCTGAATTCATGGCTCATACTCACAAGCTTTCTTGGCTGTCATCATTCACATTTTCTGTAAATGGTGCCTCCATTCAACCCTGACCACTCTCTTGTGTAAGCCAGAAGTTTGGGAATCCTTTAAATTAGTGCTTTCTTAAGTGCAGTAGGAGGCCCATCAGTATCAGAATTACCAGCGCTGCTTATTAAAAATTCAGGTTCCAGCATCTTTATACCCTAGAGCTACAAAATTGGAACCTCTGAGCATGGGCCCAGGAATGTCCATTTTAAACAAGTGTCCTAGGTCCTACCAAACCTTGAGAATGAACCATTGATCTAAATACTTCTCCCTGACTTTCAAATTGAATCTCTTGCTGAATCTTTTGTGTTCTACACCCAGATATCTTTTTGGTCTGTCTGTGTCTCACACCATGACTGTCATCACCTCAAACCCAGATGTTCTGTGTAGGGTCTCTTCTTTAAGCAATTTTCTTCTTGTTCTGCATAGAAATCAGACTGCACACTGTTTCTACTTAAACGTCCTTGTTTCTACTTATTATTTGTTTCTGATACAGCATCATCCAATGCATTAAAAAAAATAAATTCCAGGATGGGCACAGTGGCTCACACCTATAATCCCAGCACTTTGGGAGGCCAAGGCAGGTGGATCACAAGGTCAAGAGATCGAGACCATCCTGGTGTGGTGGCACACACCTGTAGCCCCAGCTACTTGGGAAGCTGAGGCAGGAGGATCACTTGAACCTGGGAGGCAGAGGTTACAGTGGGCCGAGATAGGACCACTACACTCCAGCCTGGTGAGACTCCATCTCAAAATATAAAAATAAATAAATTCCAAAAATTGATCTTCATGATTAGGGATGATCTGACCTTGGCCTACCACTTGCCCATTCTTGGAATGTTTGGTTTGCACCACTGCTGGTTTCTGGGCACATTGCCATGTTTCTGTCTCATTATGACCTTTGAATGAGCTTCTCTCTGTCTTGAGGATGGTAGGCCTCTGTACCTCTCAATCTTGTTGCCAGCTAACTTATCTTTCAGACATCAGCTTATCCCAGTTGCATTTGTTAGGAGAAATCAGGGAACTGGAGAGACCAATGAGGTTACAGGAGGATTTATTTAAGGTATATACCGGCTCAGTGGATTCACATCCAAAGGACTGAGCCGCAGACAAAGAAAGCAAGGGCTTTTTATGCATCTTAGGGTATGAAAAGAAGCCAGTTTACAGATGCGAGAACAAAGCAGTTAATCAGTACAGTGACAGTTTTACACATGACTCTTGGTATGTAGGCCAGGTGGCCTTACCGGTTCAGGCCAGTCCTGCAGGGCTCTGCATTCATCTCCTTCTTTGATGTTTGCAGCACTATCCTGTTTGGACATTCCTCATGGCCTTTACTGTGTTATTTAGATACAAAACAGGCAAGCGATACGTGAGAAACAGATATCTATAAATTCTTAGGTTTACTCATACTGTGAGGGTACAGATCAGGGAAAAAATTTATGTTTTCCTCCAGATGGTAAGGGAGTATTGGGAAAGTTCTCAGAGCACATTCTTTTGAGCTCTGGCTTCAGAGATAACTTTATCAAGGTTCCTCCCAGAGCCTGGGCTAGTTGACTGTCTTCAGTCTAACACAGAGAACCTGTCTCTCCTTTGTATGATTTTATTTTCTTTTTTTCCTTAATTTCTGCCTCATTCCCCCATTTGATGCTTCCTATGAGTTAAAACTCAGTAGAAAGCATCATTATCATTTAGTTCTTCACAGTGGAGCAGGTCTTCTGTTGTCAGTAAAGACTGATACTTTGTTAGAGCCATCAGTCAGGTGGTGGTTGTTCTGTCTACTAAAACTTCTATACTAGACTGAATGCTTTTAATAATAAGGGGCAAGAGACAAGGGAGTATTAAACAACTCCTTAGTATAGCCAGCACCACCCCTATTAATGTTTTGAAACCACCAAAGGATGAAAACCAGCCTCCGAAAAGGGAATCTGGAGACCATCCGGGTTTCCAAGTTTGAACTGGAAATTTGTTACAAATAACAAGTAGAAACAAGGAAGTTTAAGTAGAAACAGTGTGCAGTCTGATTTTTATGCAGAACAAGAAGAAACAAACTGAGCTAGCTTTTGCATCTTCGAGGTTATTTTTACAGTGTCCTTTCCATTATCATCAATTTCTAGGCAACAGTTAAGCTGAATTTTCCACACACTCCTCCTTCTTGGGCTAGAAGGTAGTCTAGAGCTAGCCTATTCTAGTAAACAGTGTTTCTCATCTTCGTGGATTGTTGGGCTAGCAGATCTAAAATATTTGCTGTTTCATCAGTGATGATTTCAAGTACTGCTTGTAACTTAATGATGCGGTTAAGCATGTTAAATTGGGGTATGGTATCCCCATGGTCCATCCTGTGCCCAGGTGGCCAGCCCATAATATTGGATTATTCTCTCATGAGGCCAATTAGTGTCCTTCCTGTCTCCTATTTTTATGTCTCTTTTGATGTCTACATCTCTTTTGTCTCTTTCTTTGATTTTATCATAAACGGGGTACCCTAGAGTTTCCCTTTGTTGCAGTGGGAGCAGGAAGAAAGATAGTCTAACTGTCCCTAGTATGCAGGTCCCTGTCCAGTTGGCAGGGAGCTGTTGGTAGGCCCATTGCCCACAGATTCAGTAGAGGCCAGAGGGTGCTTGCCAGCCATTAGGTGCTTCTAGTTGGTACCAGGAGTGGTTTAAAGAAGGGAAGCGAGAAAATGGATTGTAGCATGGTAATCTGGTGATATTTTTACCTTGCTTGTTTTTGCCTTGCCATAGAGTCTTCTTCATTGTTTCATTACAATATTGTTGTCCTAAGCAAACTAATTCCCCAACGGGGTTGGTAAAGGTTTCCCCGCAGCAGGCCATGCAGTGTCTCCCTAAGATAAAGGATTTCAAGAGCATTCTTGAGCATTTGAGCGTTGGCTCGTGGGAGGTGTGAGTTAGGGTAAAGTTTTCTTGGGAGATCAACTCTTTACTTCCCATGGCCATTGATCTCCCATATTGGTTCCTCTGCAGACATAACAGGAAGAGACTCCTAGATTGCTGGCTGTATTTTACAGCCAGTTGAGCAAACAGATTACTGGCTACAGGAGGGAGTTCGGGTATTTCTTGGTTGATATTTTTACTGAATGATTTGAAAACCCAGAACTGTTGGGTTGGACAGGCCTGAGTTTCCTTTTTGATAATACGTAGACGAGTGGTTGGGTATGTTTCTATAAAGACCGTTATGGGGTGACCTGTAGTCCATATGGGTAAGTCTGGCTCTAGAATGGTAAGCTTTATGGGATTGCAGGTTTTTGTTTTACAATCTGACTTCATTGGCATCTCGGTAAGCACAACTGGCTCCTGAAGCTACTGTTTAGGATACCAGGTAGGGAGCCATGTTGTGCAGTACTTAATCCTTTTCCAGGGCCCCAGGGAGGCAAGGTAGAGTAACTTTTGGCCTACATACATACTTGAGAAGGTTACTATGGTGTCTTTCCCAGGTTAGGTTACCACAGGCAGCAGAGTAGGCTCAGCCTAAGTATATTGCCTGGCATCAAAATACAAAGGGATGGCTCCCTCATGGAGGGTGGGACCTTAGTCCTGTCTAGAAGATGACCTTCCTTTGACTCCATTCATATTTCAAACCAGGTCCTGGGCATGGACTTGGGGTCATAACATATATAAGGTTGGCTTTTCTCTGGATCACAAACTGGATAGGTTGTGTGGTTACAAGTACAAGTTCCTAGGTGGGTTCCTGTACATTCATAATATATCTGATACAGTAAAGTCTTAACTACTGTATTCCTTATCTAAGTAGTATGCATGCAGTGTGGACATCCTTCTATGGGTTGCCATTCCTCCTGTACAGATACAGTAGCTAGCAACAGCAAAGCAAAAGATAGCAGCCTTATATCCAGCAGAGACAGAATAAATCCCTTCTTGGACAAAGGGGCTGGCAGAAATGACAGCATAGCAATAAAACAGTTAACAGTACTAGGATAGCAATTAAACTTAAATTTCTAACCATATTTACTTGGATGACTCCTCAAGCTTCAGCTGTACGTTGACTAGTCAGCTTCCGGTTGTGTGACTAGAGCAGGGCTTGCAGATTTCCTCAAGCTTCTGCCATGTGTAGACTGGCCAGCCTCTGGAGTGGCCAGAGCAAGGCTGTGGTTGTCCTCACCGACAACATAGTCTTGCTGCAGGACAATCGGGTTGGATGGTCTCGGTCCTGTTGACTAGTCCACTGGTCCTGGGCTTATGGCTTCAGCTGACCGTGGTGGATCCAAGGCATAATACCTGCAACTTTAATAGCAGTGGGGGTGGACAAGATTACAGTATGGGACTCATCCCATGTGGGTCCTAGAGAAGTTGGGTTCTATTTCCTAAACAGAGTCCCCAGGTTTAAAGGAATGTGTTGGTTCTGTTAGACTTACAGGCATCCTTTCCTGCACCTAGCTGTGCACTTTTTGTATTGCCATACCTAAAGCTTGCATGCCTTCTTAAAGTTAGCTTCCCTAACTCATGGAGATCACCTTTAATCTGACTTATAATTGGGAGTGGCCTGCTGAACAAAATCTTACAGGGCGAAAATCCATTCTGTTTTGTGAGGGTATACCTGACTCCTATTTCAGGTATGACTACTCTCCTATCAGAAAACTTCTGCCATTCTCCTTCAATGTAATTTCCATTTCCCTGAACAAACCAGGCTTTCTCACTTGAAGTGTAACTAGAAGACTCCTGGAGAGGAACCTCGGGGAGGAGAGGCATAGCCAGAGATTCCTCTTTAGGGAGTAGGGTTTTTATTGCTGCCTGTTTTGCCTCTCTGCCTTTCTTTATATATATATAAAATTGCGTTTTAGGTTTTGGGGTACATGTGAAGAACATGTAAGATTGTTACATAGGTACATACATGGCAATGTGGTTTTCTGCCTTCCTCCCCATCACCTATATCTGGCATTTCTCCCCATGTCTGCCTTTCTGTTTCATTTTGTCTCAAACATCGCGTCTCCCTGATGTTGTCTGCAATGAATGACAGCCACCTTTTCTGGAGCCCACACAGCATCTAAGAGCTGTAGAATTTCTTCCTTAATTTTTATTTCTTTCCTTCCTGCTGTTATAAGTCTTCTTTATGTATAGCCCCATGAGTATGCAGGATGGCAAAGGCATACTTAGTCAGTATAAATGTTGATTATTTTTCTTTTTCCTAGCAGTAAAGCTCTAGTCAGATCTATTAATTCTGCCTTCTGAGCTGAGGTCCTGGCGAGTAGAGGTCAAACCTCTACCATAGAGTCCTATTTTACTACTGCATATCCTGCCTGCCACATCCTTTCTGTTATAAAACTGCTCCTATCTGTAAAGTACTCTTCGTCTGGGTTCCCGAAGGGCTGGTCTTTTAGGTCCTTTCGACTAGAGTAGACTTAATCTACTACATCCATGCAGTTATGTTGTGGAAGGGGGTCTTTTGGCTCTTCTATGGGTAGCAGAGTGGCTGGGTTTAGGGTAATTGACAATTTCTAAAATTATGTGATGATTCTCACATAAGAGCCCTTGATATCTGATCATTCTCAGGTTAGACAACCAATGGTGCCCTCTCTGGTCCATGAGAGTAATAACTGTGTGTGGTACCCTAATGATCAGTTTCTGTCCTGAGGTCAATTTGTTGACTTCTTGTGCTAGCAGGGCTGTGGCTGCTACTGCTTTCAAACAAGGGGGACAACCTAGTGCCATGGGGTCCAGTTGCTTTGAAAGGTATGCTACCAGTTGATGCCATGATCCTAACATCTGGGTCATGACTCTTACTGCTGTTCTTTTCTGCTAATGGACATATAGGAAGAAAGGCTTAGTTTGGTCTGGCAGTCCTAATACTGGGGCCTGAATCAAGGTCTTTTTAGTTTATCTTTAAAGGCTGTCTCTTTATCAGCTCCCGGTAGGAGGGGCTCCTTTTTACCCTGCTTTGTGGCTTCATATAGAGGTTTTGCCATGAGTGAGAAATATGGAATCCAGATGCGGCAGAAACCTGCTGCCCCTCGGAATTCCCTTATTTGACGCTGAGTGGCTGGAGTGGGAAGTGTATATACACTGCCTGCTTTCTCTCACTGCCAAGCTCGTGCCTCCCTTGGCTTACTAGGAAGCCTAGATATTTAACTTTTGGTGAACAGATCTGTGCGTTTTTCTTAGATAACTTGTATCCTGCTTTCCACAAAAGAAGGAGGAGATCCTCAGTGCCTTCTAGGCAGTCCTGCCAAGTAGGAGCTGCAAATAGAAGGTTGTCTATGTACTGGAGCAGGATGTAATAGTTATTTGGTGGGGCAAAAGCTATGAGATCTGAGGCCAGTGCCTCTTCAAAAATCATGGGTGAGTTTTTGAAACCTTGTGGGAGTCTTGTCCAAGTATACTGGGTTTCTGCCCAATGAAATGCAAAGATGGGCTGACTTACAGTCGCCAGCAAGAGAAAAAAGAATGTATCCTTTAGATCTAAGCAAGTAAACCAGGCAGCACTTGTTAGAATTAGTCCCATTAAGGTATATGGGTCAGGCACACTGGGTGGATAGTCTCTGTGACTTGATTTACAGCACTTAAATCTTGCACTGGCCTGTATTCACCAGATGGTTTTCATACTGGCGGAAGAGGGGTATTCCATGGTGACTTACATTTCTCTGTAATGCCATGCTTGAAAGCTGGTCTGTGTGTTTTTGGATACCTCAGTAAATAATGGGTATTGGTGAACCTGCACTGGAGAGGCTCCAGGTTTTAGTTCTACTAATACTGGTGCCTGATTTACAGCTAACCCAGGTGGGTTATCTTCTGCCCACACTCTGGGAATTTTGATAGGCAATCCAAACGTCTCAAGAATCCCTGGCTTTCATGGGGGTCTATCTGTGTACAGTCTCCATTCCTCAGCCTCTGGGAGGATGAGGGTTAATAACATAGCCTTGGGTTGACTCAGATCTAAAGTCATGTTTCCTTGTGGCCCAAAGGTAATTTGTGCCTGTAATTTTTGGAGTAAGTTTCTTCCTAGCAAGGAACTTGGGCAGTTTGGGAGGTATAAGAATTCACGCTGGGGCCGGGTGTGGTGGCTCACACCTGTAATCCCAGCATTTTGGGAGGCCAAGGTGGGCAGATCATGAGGTCAGGAGTTTGAGACCAGCCTGGCCAATGTGGTGAAACCCCTTCTCTACTAAAAATACAAAATTAGCTGGGCATTGTGGCGTGTGCCTGAAATCCCAGCTACTTGGGAGGCTGAGACGAGAATCACTTGAACCCAGGAGGCGGAGGTTGCAGTGAGCTGAGATTGGCCATTGCACAGCATCCTGCGAGACAGAGTGAGACTGTCAAAAAAAAAAATGCATGCTGGACTTCTCATCCTCCAATAACACACCTCTTTGTCCGGCAAAATGGCCTTTTCTCTGAAACTTCAGTTGCCCCAACAATAGCTGCATAGTTTTTGGACAACGGCCCAATGGGCTGAGTCACTACTGAGTGTTCAGCACCAGTGTCTACCATAAAGTCCATCTCTTGCCCCCAGTTTCCACTGTGACCATGGGTTCCTTGGGGCCTAAAGGGATGGACCCCAGTCTGTCTCAGTCCTCATAGCTTTCTGCCTCTGCCCAGACGATGAAGCCAATATCCTGCTTTTCCGTAGTGCAGCGACTTGCTGCCAGAGGCTGTGGCCAAACTTCCCTGCAACAGCTACTGCCCTCATCCTTCTCTGGGCATTCATCCTTCCGATGTCCTTTCTTTGTGCACCACGCACACTGATCCTTCACAAACCTTGGCCGACTCTCAAATCCTTGTCTGCCCTGACCTCCTCCACGACCATGACCATGTCCACATCCATGTCCTTGCACTGTACCAGTCTCTCTCTCAACAAGGGCAGCTGCCAGAAATTCAGCCCATTTTGTAAGCCCCTGTTTAGCCTTTTTCTCTTCTTCTTGCTCTCGGTTGACATACACTATAGTATATTAGCTGGGTGACATTCATGCCTTCTATCTTCTGTAGCTTTCGCTTAATGTCTCCCTGTGCCTGACTAACAAATAATGTATTTATCATAAGCTGATGCTCAGCAGCCTCTGGGTCAAATGGTGTATAAAGCCAGTATACCTCGCAAAGCCTTTCATAGAACTGACTCAGGCTCTCATCAGCTTTCTGGAGCACTTCTGAAACCTTTCCTATATTCATTGCCTTTTTTCTGCCAGCCTTTATTCCATTTAGGAGTGCCTCCTTGTACCTCTGCAGGCGCTGCAGCTCTCCTGCCTCATTTGGGTCCCACTCAGGATCTGTTTCTGGAAATTGCTCTTGGGCATACACCTGATGTCGTTTGTGCCTTCAGGCGCATTGCTCTCTAGCCATTGGAGGGCCACCTGTGTCACTCTCCAATGCTTAGCTTAGCCAAGATTGAAGTCAGTATACAAAGATCAATTTTATTTCTATATACTAGAATGAATAATTGGAGATCGAAATATTTAGTTAACATCTAATAAGATTTGTGTAAGAATTGCATGCTGAAAACTGCAAAACATGAGGAAGAACTAAATAAATGTAAGTATTGGCAAAAGGATAGACACATGAGCAGTGGAATAGAGAAAGTTCAGATATAGGCTTACAAATTTCTGATTAATTTATTTTTGCCAAAGGTAAGTCAAGGAAGAAGGGATCATCTTTTTAACAAATATTGGGATAAAATCCCATTCAGAAAAGTAAAACTTAAAAAAAAAAAGAAATTGTTAAATTTGGAGGAAAACATCCAGAGATAGAAGATAATTAAAACCCTAATTTTTAACAGAGTATACTGGCCCGGGCACGGTGGCTCATGCCTGTAATCCTGGGACTTTGGGAGGCTGAGGCAGGCAGATCACCTTAGGTCAGGAGTTGAAGACCAGCCTGGCCAACATGGCGATACCCTGTCTCTACTAAAATTAGAAAAATTAGCCAGATGTAGTAATGCGCACCTGTAATCCCAGCTACTCAGGAGGCTGAGGCAGGAGAATCACTTGAACCTGGGAGGTGGAGGTTGCAATGAGCCAAGATCGCACCACTGCACTCCAGCCTGGGCCACAGAGCGAGACTCTGTCTCAAAAATAAAATAAAATATCTGTACACTGTGTACAACCTTAGATGTGTTTTGGCAATGCTTGGTAGACACAGTCCAGGGATGAAACTCTTTTCAGGCAATCTGTAGTCATCTTTTCAAGACTCAGATGTTTGTCTTTATGACCCTCATTTTTCATTTTGTTTTATTTATAAATCCCCAAGGTTCAGAGTGATTAAAAATACTGTCTGGCCATTTTATAAAACCATTCTCAAGTGGGCCTTTGTGTTGATTTCTCCTATTACCTTAGATTCTACTGTAATCATTTACTTTTCAATTAAAAGCTTTATTTTGATATCATTATTGAGGCACATGCAGTTATAAGAAATAATACAGAAAGATCTCATGTACCCCTTACCCAGTTTCCCCTAATGATAACATCTTCCAAAACTATGGTACAGTATTACAATCAGGATATTGAGGTTGAGATAGTAGAATTACAGAACGTTTTTATCCCTACAAGAGTTTCACATGTTGCCCTTTTGTAGCTACATAAATTTCTTGCCCTTTCCCCTTCATCCCTAGCTTCTGGCATCCACTAATCTGTTCTCAATTTTTATAGTTTTGTTATTTCATGAATGTTAAAGAAATGGAATCTTACAATATATAACCTTTTGGAAATGTCTCGTGTCACTAAACATAATTCTCTGGGGATTCATTTGAGGGGATTCATATCACTGGTTTCTTCCTTTTGATTACTGATACTCCATGAAATGGATGTACCACAGTTGGTTTAACTATTTGTCCACTGAAGAACATTTGGGCTGCCTCCAGTTTGAGCTAATACTAATAAAGTTGTTCTAAACATTCATGTACAGGTTTTGGTGTCAACATGAGTCTTCATTTCTCTGGGTTACATGCCCAGAGTATAATTGCTGGGTTGTATGGTAAGTGCATGTGTTTAGTTTTTAAAAACCTGCCGAACTATGTTCCACAACAGCTGTACCATTTTACATTCCCATGAACAGTATATGAGTGATTCACTTTCTCTACATCCTCACTAGCATTTGATATTGTAACACATTTTTGTTTTAGCCATTCTGATAGGTGTATAGTAATATATTACTGTGGTTTTAATTTGCATTTCCTAAATAGCTAATGTTGTTCAGATTCTTATCATGTGCTTATTTGCTATCTGTGTATTCTCTTTAGTGAAATGTATGTTCACGTCCTTTGCCCATTTTCCCATTGAATTGTTTATTTGCTGTTGAGTTTTACGAGTTCTAGAGACTAGAACTAAGAGTACCTTTGTTGGATATGTAGTTTGCAAAGATTTTCTCCATTCTGTTGCTTGCCTTTTTATCTTCTTGTCAACATCTTTCACAGAGCGAAAGTTTTAAATTTTGGTAAAGTTCAGTTTATTGAATTTTTTTCTTTTATGGTTCATGCTTTTGGTGTCATATCTAAGAACTCTTTACAAAGCCCTAAGTCTCAAAGATTTTCATCTATGTTATTTTCTAAAAGTATAGCTTGACATTTTACTTTTATGATTCATTTTGAGTTAATTTTTATATAGGGTTTGAGAGGTTTTTTTGCCTGTGGATATTCAATTGCTCTAGTACCATTTGTTTAAAAGACTGTCTTTCCTTCAGTAATTGCTTTGATGCCTATGTCAAAAATCAATTGTATGCACGTAGACATATTTCTGGCTTTTCTTTTTCAGTTCTATTTATTTATATATCTGTCTTCCTGACAACACCACCTCGTCTTGATTACCGTAGTTATATCGTAAGTCTTGAAATCAAGTAGAATGATTTTTCTTACTCTATTCTTTTTTCAGAATTGTTTTGGCTATTCTAGTTCCTTTGTCTTTCTACATAAATTTTAGAATGATCTTGTTTATATCTATAAGAAATCTTGCTGGGATTTTGGTAGGAATTACATAAAAACTGTTTATCAATTTGCCTTTTTTTAATTGAGTTTTTGTCTTATTACACATTGTAAGGATTCTTTATATATTCTGGATATAAGTACTTTATCAAATACATAGTTTGTAATATTTTTCTAGTGTGTGATTAGTCTTTTTTCCTTCCCTTCCTTCCTTCCTTCGTTTTTTCTCTCTTTCTTTTTTCTCCTTTTCCTTTCTTTTTTCAGAGACAGAGTCTCGCTTTGTTGCCCAGGCTGGAATGTAGTAGTAGGTTCTTGGCTCAATGAAACTTCCACCTCCTGGGCTCAAGTAATCCTCCCCCCTCAGCCTCAGCCTCCCGAGTAAGCAGAGACCACAGGCATGTGCCACCACACCCGGCTAATTTTTGTATTTTTTGTAGAGACAGGGTTTCGCCATGTTGCCTAAGCTGATCTCGAATTCCTGGACTCAAGCAATCCACTCTGACTCCCGAAGTGTTGGGATTACAGGCATGAGCCATTGTGCCCAGCCTTTTTGTTTTCTTTTTTCTCTTTTTTGAGACAGAGTCTCACTCTGTTGCCAGGCTGGAGTGCAGTGGTGCGGTCTTGGCTCACTGCAACCTCCGACTCCCTGATTCAAGCTATTCTCCTGCCTCAGCCTCCCGAGTAGCTGGGATTACAGGTGCCTGCCACTGCACCCAGCTAATCTTTGTATTTTTAAGTACAGGTTTTACCATGTTGGCCAGGATGGTCTTGATCTCCTGGCTTCGTGATCCTCCCACCTTGGCCTCCCAAAGTGCTGGGATTACAGGTGCGAGCCACCACTCCCGGTCAGCCTTTTCATTTTCTTAATAGCCTTTTGACACATAAATATTAATTTTGTAAAGTCCAATTTATAAAATATTTTTGGGAGATATGGTCTCACTCTGTTGCCCAGGTTGGAGTGCAGTGGCACAATCACAACTTACTGCAGCCTTAACCTCCCAGGCTCAAGCGATCCTCCCACCTCAGCCTCCAGTGATCCTCCCTCCTCGGCCTCTCGAGTAGCTGAGACCACAGGCATGTGCCTCCATACCTGGCTTATTTTTTTATTGTTTGTAGAGATGAGGTCTCCCTATGTTGCCCAGGCTAGTCTTGAACTCTTAAGCTCAAGTGATTCTCCCACATCAGTTTCCCATAGTGCTAGGATTATAGGCATGAGCCACTGCACTGGGACTAATTTATGAATTTTTATCTTTTATTATTCATGCTTTTGGTGTCAAGTCTAAGAACTCTTTGCCTAAGGTCTTAAATATTTTTTCCTGTTTCTTCCAGAAGTTTTATAAGTTTTGTCTTTTACGTTTAGGTCTATGATATGTTTTGGTTTAATTTTTGTGTGTAGTATGAGGTTAGAGTCTAAGTTCACTTTTTTGCATGTGAATAGCCAATTGTATCAGCACTGTTTGTTGAAAAGACAATTATTTTCCCATTGTATTTTCTTAATATCTTTGTCA
This sequence comes from Cacajao melanocephalus, assembly GCA_963573385.1. Classification (NCBI taxonomy): domain Eukaryota; kingdom Metazoa; phylum Chordata; class Mammalia; order Primates; family Pitheciidae; genus Cacajao; species Cacajao melanocephalus. The sequence goes on along the minus strand of CAUYLG010039175.1, from coordinate 5,547 downwards.
AAAATTAGTTAACCATAAATGTTCAGGTTTGTTTCTGGATTCTCAGTTCTGTTCTATTGATCTATGTGTCTGCCTTATACCAGTCTCATGCTCTCCTAATTAGGGTGGTTTTACAGTAAGTTTTGCCATTGGAGAGTATACATCCTCTAATTTTGTTGTTCTTTTTCCAAATTGTTTTCACTTTTGTAAGTTCTTTGCATTTTCTTATAATTTTTGAGATTGATGTGTCTATGTCTACCATCATAAGATTTCATGATGATTGAGTACTTGGTATTTAAATATCATATTTAAGCTGCTTCACTTTTGGCTGGGCGTGGTGGTTCACGCCTGGATTCCCAGCACTTTGGGAGACCAAGGCAGGTGGATGACTTGAAGCCAGGAGTTCAAGGCCAGCCTTGCCAACGTGGTAAAACCCCGTCTCTACTAAAAACACAAAAATTAACCAGGCATGGTGGCATGTGCCTATAATCCTAGCTGCTTGGGAGGCTGAGGCAGGAGAATCTCCTAACCTGGGAGGCAGAGGTTGCAGTGAGCTGAGACTGTTACTGCGCTCCAGCCTGGGCAGCAGAGCAAGACTCCATCTCAAAAAATAAAAATAAAAATAAATAAATAAACTGCTTCATTTGTTATTGGTACATATGGCCTTAGTAAATGCTTGATACTGTTCTTTTGTTCTTATTAAGATTTTCTAGTATGGTGAAGTGGCTTAGATACTTGCGTATAGGAAGCACAATTCTACTTGTCCTAGTTTTCAAATATTTCATCTTTTTGTCTTCTTAAGTATTTTTATTAGTCAGATTATGTGTTATTATTTTTGCTTCTAGTTAGATGTCATTGTCTAAATTTTAAAAATATAATAATAGTGTTTTAAGACTATTTTCAAGTAGACCTGGCTTTGATGTCTTTGTTTTCAGACTTCTACGGCTTATTAGAATAAGACTGCCCTCCTATGGTGACAATTAGGTAATTTTTTTCAGTAAATTTAATGGGCTTATTTTTGGAAAAAATAATTCAAAATGTATATATTTTAAAAAATATGTGGGAAATAAGTGATAAGCTATTCTGTATTTCCAAATAAACAGAGATTGTAGAACTGCCCCCCCACCCCAGCTCCCACTACCTATTAAGTCACAGTGGCTGACCAGCATGGGAGGCCCTGGCCACAGCTTTTCATGAGTTGGTGGTCTTAAGTCACCTGTCTCTTTGGAGAATCAGTTTTATTATCCTAAAATGAAGTGGTTTCAGTGAGGCTGCTCCACATCTAAACTTGTGTGGCTCCTTTGGCTTTCTATGCCACCTTCTCTTTGTCTTCCTATTATTTTATGGAGTATCACTTTATATCTAGTCCTCTTCCTCAATCCCATGTTAAAATTCTTAGAATGCCCTTGAGTCTTATTGGTGTGATCTCCTCTGTATTTTCTGTAGAATTATGTAATATTGCTACAAGTACCATTTGGGTGAAAGGAACTCTTTTTGGTCTTCCAAGTTTTGAAATGATTGTAAGTTTGGATAAGAGTGGTGAATATAGAGACCCAGGAACCAGAATTTCTGTTACTTATGTTTATTCAGGTTAATAGTTACAGTGGCCTCCTCTTATCTAGTTTTGCTTTCTGCCGTTTGAGTTACCCATGGTCAACCATGGTCCAAAAATATTAAATGGAAAATTCCAGAAAGAAATAATTTGTTAGTTTCAAATTGCATGCTGTTTTGAGTAGCATGATGAAGTCCTGTGCTGTCCAGCTCTGCCTAGCCCAGGACATGAATCATCCTTTTCCTCAACATATCCACACTATATATACTCACCTCCCATTAGTCACGTAGGGTTATCTGATCACCTGTCATGGCATCCCAGTGCTTATGTTCTAGTAACCCTTTTGTCAAAGAGAATCTATGATGGGGGTGCCCAATCTTTTGGCTTTCCTGGGCCACATTGGAAGAATAAGTATTGTCATGGGCCACACATAAAACACACTAACACTAATGATAGCTGATGAGTTAAAATAAATAAATCACAAAAAAAATCTCATAATGTTTTAAGAAATTTTACAAGTTTGTATTGGGCCACATTCAAAGCCATTTTGGGCTGCATGTGGCCCCTGGCCGTGGGTTGGACAAGCTTAATCTATAAAGTGCTTCCCTTAGGTGAAAAGGTAAAAGTTCTCAATTTAATAAGGAAAGAAAAAGAATGGCATGGTGAGAGTGCTAAGACCAGATCTCACCACAGCACTCCAGCCTGGCAACAGAGTGAGACTCCATCTCAAAAAAAAAATGTGTAAGACTATTATCAGACTACTATAAAACAATGCCAAGAAGGGAATTAAAGAATAGCTAGCTCATTAATTGAGACTCAGTATTGCTAAGATGCCAGTTCTCTCCAAAATGGTCCAATCCAGAGATTCACTGCAATCTCAGTAATAATCTCAGCATGGTTTTTGTGGATTTTACATGCTAATTCTGAAATTAATATGGAAATGCAAAGGACCTAGAATAACCAAGACAATCCTGAGATAAAATAACAAAGTCGGAGCACTTAATATGTTTCAAAATGTTAACCTATAGATCCACAGGACAAAAATTCAGGCTTAGAAATAGATGTCAAGCTCAGAAATAAAGTAGACATATATGACTGCTTGATTTATGATCCATACACACTGCAAGTCAATGGGGATAAGATCTTTTCAATAAATAAATTATAAACTTTTACAGCCGGTCCTTTGTCACTCAACTTTGAGATACTGAATCTATTTCAATCAAATTATAATCATAGCATATAATTTACATTTTATACTGAGAGTATGAAATGAGGTGCCCCATTATGGTGTTGATTTCCATTTCCCTGATGATTAGTGATGCTATCTTTTCATGTGTTTATTTGGCCATTTCTTTGGAGAAATGTCAATTTATATCCTTCACGCATTTTTAAATTGGGGTTTTTTTAATATTATTGAGTTGTAAGAATTTTATTTTAGATAAAAGTTCCTTATCAATATATATGATTTGCAAAATTCTTCTGTTCTATGGGGGATTTTTTTTCACTTTTTTGATCATATCCTTTGACAGACCAAACGTTTTAATTTTGGTGATGTCCAGTTTATCTATGTCTTCTTTTTGCTTGTGATTTTGGTGTCACATCCAAGAAGTCATCGCCTAATCCAAACTCATGAGTACTTATGTCTGTTTTAAGAGTTTAATAGTTTTAGCTATTACACTTATATCTCTGTCCCATTTTAAGCTCAGCATGCGGTGTGTTGTGAATATATTGTTGTCCCAGCACCATTTGTTCATGTGTTCTGTTAAAGTAATGTTGGGGGTGGCTGTGGGTGAATGTCTGCAGGCAAAGCACCATGCAGGAGGCTGCAGTGGGGAGAGGGCATGTGCAAGCTGGTACATGTCAGCAGCGGCCTCTCTGCTGGAGCACTCTGCTAGTTAGGTGAGGTCTGCCACCACAGGAGCTAACACGGGCCCCCCGGAGGTACCTAGCAGCTGTACTGCCAGCAGGTGTGGCCAGGCTGGGGCCCCCAGAGATACCAACAAACCAAGCAGTGCTCCGGTTGGACCAGCCCTATCTCATGGAGTTTAGGTCCAGGAGTTCCCCTAGGGCTGATGTCTCCTGTGGGAGCAAGTTGAGCGAAGAGGGATGGGCATCCCTGTCCATGTTCCACTGCAGATGCTCCTGCTCTAAACTCTGGGCTCCTCACTAGCTGGAGTTCTGTGCCTACCACTTCTCTAAGCAGCTTTCTCTGCCAACTTAAATGTGTGTGGTGGTCACAGGGTCTCATCCTATGGACTTCCAGAGGCCTGTGGTGAGAGTGGGTTGCTCTTTGTCCATTTAGTCACCCCTTCTTCAAGTGTCACTGGGGTCCAGCAATGAGACCTGGTGTGCAGTAGCCCCATGCAGGGTTCCCTGCTTCCTTCCCCTTGAGCCTACATCTGTGTCTTTCCTTATCCACTCTTAATGCCTTCCCTCTGAAGATCTGCTGGGAGTATTCCAGTCTTCCTGATGTCCTGGTCCCTCTGTTGGAGATGTTCCCCCTAGCTACATCTAGTTGTCCATCTTGGAGCCTGACAAGAATGTTTTAAAATTGACTGTAGTGATGGTTGCACAATGCTGAGTATAAAAATAAATGAATTGTGTACTTTAAAGGGTTGAATTATATGATATATGAATTGTATCTCAACAAAGCTGTTATTGGCCGGGCATGGTAGCTCATGCCTGTAATCCCAACACTTTGGGAGGCTGAGGTGGACCAATCACCTGAGGTCAGGAGTTCAAGACCAGCCTGGCCAACATGGTGAAGCCTTGTCTCTACTAAAAATACAAAAATTAGCTAGGCGTGATGGCAGCGTACCTGTAATCCCAGCTACTCGAGAAGCTGAGGCAGGAGAATTGCTTCAACCCTGAAAGTGGAGGTTGCAGTGAGCTGAGTTGCACCACCGCGCTGCAGCCTGGGTGAAACAGCAAATCTCTGTCTCAAAAAAAAAAAAAAAAAAAGCTGTTATTAAGAAAATAATAGGCATAGAAGTATAAATTAAATTATTAGTTATAAATTAATAATTTTTGAAACTGAGAAGTGCACAGAAATATATTATTCTTTTTACTTTTGCTTCTGTTGTAAATTCTCCTTGGTAAAAATGTGAAAGAATAGGGTCGGGTGTGGTGGCTCCCTCACGCCTGTAATCTCAGCACTTTGGGAGGCCAAGGCGGGCAGATCACGAGGTCAGGAGATTGAGATCATCCTGGCCAACATGGTGAAAGCCTGTCTCTACTAAAAATACCAGAAAATTAGCCAGGAGTGGTGGCAGGTGCCTGTAATCCCAGCTACTCCAGAGGCTGAGGCAAGAGAATCACTTGAACTCAGGAGACGGAGGTTGCAGTGAGCCGAGATCACGCCACTGCACTCCAGCCTGGGCGACAGATCAAGGCTCTGCCTCAAACAAAAAACAAAATGTAAAAAATACAAGTTGCTAGTACTCTAAATGTAAAGAAAGAAAGAGTCTCTATCACTGGAAGTCTTAATACCAGAACTTTATACAAATGATTGTGCCTTGACTGGCATGTGCTTTTGTGCCTTAGCCTGAGTTATCCCAGTGTTTCTGCCTCTTCATGCCCTTTATAATTTTATCCTTTTCCTATATTTGGGTTCATTTTAAAGCAGCTCTTTAATTTTTTATTATTTCTCCAAGAGAGATATAACCTGCTGGAAATGTTTTCCTTGTTATAGCACTGGTCAGAGATGATTGGGTGGGAAAATCAGTTTCAGAGTTCCTCAGAGTCTATGATAGAAACTATAATGAATGCCTCCAATAATAAATACTTAATGTAAGGTTATTCTTGTAAGGATATTGCCGAGTTTAAAATGAGGAAACTGAGGCCAGCACGAGACAAATTAAATTCCAGTTTATTTAGCTCCCGGGCGAGGTTCTGTGGCCCCGGGGGAGGGAGAGAGAGAGGCCAGAGAAGTCGCCCGGTCGTTCTGGGCGTGGGGTTTTATAGGGGGTAAGGGCAGTAGATTGGTCAGTGGGGAAACAAAGCATGGGTAACTGCAT